>JAQFXU010003421.1:0-16288 GCA_034693705.1 Spatulosminthurus flaviceps | reverse complement strand
TAATGAAAGGAATTGTGGACTTAATATATCTCTCACGCTTACAGATAGTTTCATATACTAAACAACTATTTCTTGTTTTTTTTATAATTATTAAATCTTAGCTTCAGTATGTAACGAAATCTTGATGAGGTATACAGGGATTTACCAAACTTTAAACACTGGGTTTGTAATCTAGTAAGTATAGATTCCAATTTTAGGTTTTGTAAGATTTCAACATAATTAAATCTATTTTTAACGAATACGCGGGTAACGAATTTACCCGCTTAATAAGCTAATTACTTCGCTTAATAAACTTTTGATAGACCGAAGGTGGCAAAAGTTCCAAATTGCATGCAAATGGGAAAATCAAAAAAATGCCAACTTGGCTTACTATCAAGATTTTTGCCTACTCAAAAATTTTTGCTAACTATACATGGCAACATTTTTTTCAAAATTTCCGACTCAAAGTTTTGTTTGCCAGTTTCATGGGTAAATAAAAGTTGAAGAGAAATTGAAAAAGCACGCTCAAAATTGTTTTTGCCGACTACACGGTTAGAAAAATAAATTAACATTGCTGTCTAAAATGAGTTCGACATTTTCTCTATAAAGGCTGTTTCTTCAAAATTTCGAACTATTTGGCCAAAATGACATTGTAACTGAAATTGACTGAAAGAATTTTCTAAAAATTGACTTTTTCCACATTTTTCCTCGCATAACATGGGTACGGCAATTACAGACTGTTGCCCAGTTCTGATTTGGCGATTCATTTTCGTCGTTTTGACCACAAGCAGTGCTTGCCTACTTGGGAACTTTTTCTAGCGGGGTATAATAAGTGATTTTAATTTTAACATGAAAGGTCCTTACCCATCCATTTCCGACAAGAGCTGGTTGATAGTTTGGTTAGCATAAGGGTGTAGAACCGAGTTAGTTCTTGCAGATCCGATAGAGTCAATTTCATCGATGAAAATAACACAAGGAGCTTTAGCTTTCGCAGCCTCTGCAAAATCAAACATAAAGCATGTCGTATGTAAAAAGGCAGTTTCTTGTGTCATTCGGCCATTAATGCATTATTTACCGAATAATCTATCAACAATAATTTAATCAGGCCTAAATCTTACTAAATAAATCTCTAACACGCCTTGCTCCCTGTCCAACTAAAATTTCGTCAAATTCTGGTCCAGCGGCGTGGAAAAAGGGAACACTTGCTTCACCTGCAACGGCCCGTGCAAGCAATGTTTTACCGGTTCCAGGTGGGCCTACGAGTAATACACCTTTAGGCAATTTTCCACCAAGATTACCAAATTTATCAGGATTCCGCAAAAATTCGACGACTTCTTGGAGCTCATTTTTGGCTTCATCAACCTAGACAGCATTTTTATAAATAGCTCGTTACTGACATATTTAAGACACTCTGTTAATGGGAACTGGAATATCTTAAGATTACGTAAAAACTACTTACACCCTTCACATCATCAAAAGTAACGTTGATATCCTCGGGTAAGACTTCGTTTCCATTACCAACACTAACTCTAAATACTCCACCTCCTGCGAAGGATGCTGCATGGAAACAAACAAAAATTTTAAGCTAAATAGAAGTAGTAAACTCGGTACCCACAATCCCAAGTATTGAAGGACAAAACTAGAACTAGATTACAAAAATATTTTGCTTACATAAAATTGAATACAGCAAAGCCGTTAAAACCGCAACAGACAAAATTTGCTGAAAGTGACGTAGATACTTCGCAGCTTTTCCTTCATTTCTCCCCGTCGTGGAAGGATTCGCTGCGGTATATCCTTCGGCAAAGGCGATTTTCAATTTATTTGCTTCAGTAGGTGGGAGGTCTTTCAATAGAGCTGCACATAAGAGTTTTGAGTTAGAAAATGTGCCCTTTGCAACTACCATAACCCCTCAGTCAAACGATATTTCGACATTAATTCCTCAATACAAACGCAAAGAAATCCATTACCACTTAATTTATCTGGAGAAGCTCCAGAAGTAGGATTTTCTACAGCAGCAGCAGGTAAAAATTTATTCCTTAATCTTGTAAACAAACTTGGGTTCCTGGCCTTTTCTGCATTTTTATCTCGCACTGTTTTGAACGTCCTACTTGATACTGCAAAATATTAAACCATCATTGTTACGAAAACTGCTAATTCACAAGAAATGGCAACATCTCAACTACCACTTCAAACACAGCCCTACCTATAAAATCACTATTAGGCCGGAGTAACGATCGCTGAATAGCTCCAACCCTCTTATCCAATTCAAAAGATCCTGATGATTTGTAGGAAGTAAAACCCTTCCTCCACATCGATGACGGTACAGACTGACACGAACTTTCTTCTAACTTATAATGATGATACGGCTGCGATTGCTGAACATTCCCACTTCCCGAGGACGCTGGGGACAGCTCCGCAATAGTGATTTTCAATTTGTTGTGAAGATTCAAAACTATTTTTGTCCATGATGAAACCGTAATGTTAGGGAATAGAGTTAGCAACACTGCCTGCTCAAAAACGTCATATATATTATTCAACCAACCAATAGTATAAATTTTAAATTTTATTCAGTTCCAACCCATATATTTTGGCAATTTAACTACCAAAAACAAAAGCAATATAAATGTTACAATTTTAATGCCAATTTAGTGGAACTTTATGTAAATAATAAGAAATACAATATAATTACCTGATTTTGCACAGATTGCATTGCTACAATTGCAATTGCTTTCCTAGTTTTAGCCTTCACGCCAACAGAATGGCGATGGGTCCAGATTTTCTCCGAATTAACAACCAATACAGTGAGTGCTGAGTGCAAGATTATGAAGGGCAATTGAGAACAAATTAGTACTAAACGATCTTAAACTAAAGTTTCACAAGATATTATTAACACTATCACAAAAACAAGCCAGAAAGACCTGCTTAAACTCACGCAATAACAAAAAAAATTATGAAGACGACAACGTTTTTCAAATTCCCGGGCTTACTATTCCATATGCACTTCAATGCTCATCCCTGATATGCGACTTATTAAAGAGGACCCAGAACTCGTGCATGAGCACATGAAATAGCGTCGTTGCAGGCTTCTGCCTCGTACCCCACGCAATTCCTTGATGAGGTTTCAAGTGTTTAATGTGCCATGTGGACCTGCTGCTTTATACCCATTATACCGTGCATATAGTGTTGCTCATATCTTACATAGGTCAGGTAGGTTTACTGGTTTACAATTCATTGTCACTCGTTTATTCTGGCGGCCCGTTGAGATTCGCATGTATATTATACAGATTCTGAAAAGTTGATCGAATTATTCGATTAAAAAGCCATTGTTAATTTTAAACGACTGGCAGTTTTTTTTTCGTATAGCTGATTCAGAGTTTTGATACTAAAAAAGGACCCCCCCCCCTAACTGACGGGAGTAAAAGCCTTTGAACGCTGTTGAAGTCACACCGTTTCACGGTTTCACTTGTGCATAAATATACGGTAAGTCAAGTCATATTTTCTACTCTTGTTTGTTAAATAAATAACTAGATACAATTTATTGTAGAAAAGTAGATGTTGAGAAACAAAATGTTGTAATATTATGGCGTTGATTTATCCATTTTATGGACCTTCCGGCATGAAAAGTGATGGCAGGAAAGAGACAAGCTACCTATGAGCTAAATCACGACAATTATGATGATGAATTACCGGAGGAGGAAGCTGGAGAGTGGAAACCAGCGGATGCGTCCGTACTGAAAGATAGACCAAAACTTAAAGCGAGAAGATCTTTAATCAATGTAAGTAAGCTGCAAATTATTCTGTTTTTAAAGGTATCAGTTGTATCATTCGTAGGCATCGTAGGGAAAGTGCAATAAGTGATGTCGGAAACGAGTTAATTTTATGTAGTTTGAGATTTCGTTGAAACTCATTTTTATCTGCTTTGTTGTTCAGAACTCCGGAGGGTCTGATAAACCATCACTTTTTGGTTCGTTCTCTTTTAATTTGTCTGGATCTGGAGGCGGAGGAGTGAATTCATCCACAGCATCCGCATCCGCATCTCCATTTTCTGGACTAAGTTTTCTTACTCCAAAAGCCAACGACAAAACTAATGGGTCAAGTAAGACTGAAAGCCCTGTGACACCGGTGCCGAGCCAGGGTAATGTATCAGTTCCTGGGAAAGCCAATGATTCTGCACCCTCTTCATCTACAAAAACTGATCATTCAAAATATGAAAACTCAAGTACAAAAAGATTGAGTGAGATTGCTGCTGAAAAGTTGAGACTCTTGAAGGAAAAAGAGCGAATTGAGAGAGACTTAAAAAAACTGGAATTAGAAGAGTCTCAATTAAAAGGTGTAGATTCTCAGTCAAATAGCAATGTATCATCAGTAACATCTTCAAGCAATGAAGATCCGGAACTTCCTCCAGAAGAACCCTGGAATTAAAAAGCCGTAGAGATGGTTGATGGCTTCGTTTCTGATGATTTTTGTGTATCAGTTTATTAAATATCAAGTGGGAGGTTTCCTTTGGCTATCCTCGTGAAACTTTTGGCCAATGTTATGTGTGGTTGAGTTGAAATGTTCCAGCCAGTGTATACGGGAAATTAGGTAAGCGAAGATAAGGTTTTCTTTGCCCTTCAAATAAATGACTACTAAGCAGCTGGTTGAAAAAATAAGTGTAAAATGGTAATAAACTGAATAAAGTAACAACTATATATGTACTAGTGACGATATCAGGATCTCAAAACTGATGAATTATATTTGATTGTAGTGCATTACGTTGTGACAGTAATGAATTCTGAATTAACCCTTTGAAGTATATTCAGTTTTCGTCACCTTATGAGATACAATAAAATCTTAACATACCAAGTATTTAGTAGTATATTTTCTCCTAATTTGTCACCTAAACAATTTACTTTTCCATTCATGGCAGTAATGACTTGGTTTGTCCATATTCCATATCATGACTTAAAATATATTAAAGTATATATTTATTTATAAAAATAGACAAACGACGAAGGTAACCCGTTTGCTGAGCTAGTCCGAAGAAATGTTTACTCACATATCAGTTTGCTTACATATAACTTGTCTGATTGAAACATATATTTTTACCAGGCATAATCAAAGTAAGCAAGTATTTTTTTATCCTCGAGGCAGCGATATTGCTTCAACAATGTGAGAATTTAACAAAGGAACCTGTAAAGCTAAAGGCAACTGTAACTTCTTGTTTTTCTTTTCATTCAGTGGCTACCAAATTTAGGCCAAGCTGTCTATTTGGGAGTTGAAAGAAAACACCACGGATAATCCTAATTGAGCGATTAATATCCAAACAGCCTTTTACTTCGCCTGTATGTGCGCATTTTTCAAACGAACATATTAGATCTAATCACCATAATACGGCAACTCATGCTCCTGTTACCATTCACCTTGCACTTTATGTAATCTAGCAACTGTGTTACAATTAGTGGCATCCACTGTAAAAATAATTTTTACTTAATTATTCACTATTCTTTCCTTTCGAAAGGAATGTGTTACTTGAGATCCTGCTGAGCTAATGTCATTTAGTAATGTATGCAAGTTCAGTTTGAAAAATAATATGAAGTATACTTGTACTGTATGTAAAACTTACATAACTATTTTCTGACTGACGCTGTGGTTTCAAGTCGAAGCCCAGCTACGACAAATAATTAATTGCCACTTTTTTTCCTACGAAAGAAACCTGACAGTGAGAGTGATGGAAGAAAGGTGCCTCTACCAAAATTGCAATTCATTGATCAAGGTGTTCGTATTTATTTAAGTTCTTTCAAATCAAGGCTGCATATTGGTGTTTGACAGTGATGCTGGTACTAATTTAGACAGTCTTACCAACTTGGAATACACAGTGACAATGATATGCCTCAAACCAGCCGCAACTCATTTCACCTCTCAATAGACGCTCTTGATGAGGTGAAGTATGATAAAGTGTACTTTAATTTGCCATTTTATTGGTATAATGCCCTTATGTCATCACCACGTCAGTGATTAGTGATATAACCTTCCAACTCTTCTACTATTTCGTAAGTAAAAAAGATCGAACAAAAAGTCGATTTTCATCATCTACTTTCACTATATCCAATATTCCTTTAATAGGGTATGTAACTTGTGCAACATAGAATTTAACATGACCATGTCATTATAGTTTTTCTGAAGTTCTTCAACGCCAGTAAATATCTGTCCTTATTTACATTTATTCAGAAATAAATTTGAAGAATGGGTAACATTTCATATTTAATATGTCAACTCGTATTCAAACAATTTATTATTTTTAATCATTATTTTGGTAACTTTATGTTTTATTTTTATCCAAGGACCAGTATTAATAATAATTAATCTTACATTAAAAGCAGGATCCAAGATCGAAATATAGACAGTTTATTGACTAGGATGAGGAAGCAGAAATATCGTTATTTCACGTATATGTAGTTTCTGTGTGATACAGATAGCGATTTCCTAATTTCTTTCGTATAACTAATAGACTTTTTGTATTGTAATGTTTGTAAATTGTAAACATTACTCTTTTAAAGGTATTTCAGCAAATATTTTCTAATGGTTTTTCATAAAGGTACACTCTTTCAAGTTAGGAGAAATTCATCATCTAGGAAGGAAGTGCAGCAGGTTTTAAAAAGCAACCCTATATTTTTTAACAGAAAAAGGTAAAGTAGCTTGGTAGTTTCCACTTCAAATATAGTATCTATAGTTTTAAAATGCTATGTTTCACACACCCTAAAAACATTGTACTTTCTCTTGGAACTAAAATATTTCAGTTGCATATATACATAAAGCGACATGCATGACGACATACAACATTTAAAAAAAAATATAAACTACTCTTTCTATAAGCATTCTAAAAGATATTGAGTTTACAAAAATATAATTATTTACAGATCATATCCACATAAAAATATTATAATATACAACGTTTTCACTTTAATTTGGCATTTTAGAGTTAGGAGTTTAGTTGTTAGTAACATGAAGTTATGAATGCAAGCTACAAACGGAAAGTCAGTTTTTTTGCGTAAAGCCTTTCTACATCGGGGGGTATTTATAGCGTGCTTTTGTTTTTGTAAAAAATTAAAGCGATTCTACATCGTAGCGGCGGTTGCTCTGCAATTTCACCGTTTTCAAAGTTTACTTCTACGGCTACACCTCCACCTCCTCAACTTCTACTGCAACAACTGGTAGCTCAGGGTAATTGGGATGATAGTCGTTTAATATGGCTCTAAAACAATAAAAACGCTTTTATGTAACAATCATTATCAAACAAAATTCCCAAGTAACAATAATTACTATTACACAACCTATTTAACGTTCGCATATATGTTAAATACCAATAGCATATTTAGAAAAAAAATCCTGAGTAATTATCTATATTACACTGAATGTAAATTTTGTCATTTTGTACGTCAACAAACAAGTATAGTGTAGCTAGTCAAATTTTCCCCCCTCATTCAATCAACAAAGTATTCCCTGTATAACCTTGCAACGTTGATACTATTATACAATCTAAACATTGCTATCGTAATGTATAGCAGGTGATTAGTAATTGTAACACCAAATGAATCCAAGTATAGTAATTAATTATTTTGTAATCTAACAAAGTAATTCATGTAATGGGGTAATGACTAGTTTAAAAATAAAATATAATTTTGAGCACCAAAGGATATTTTTAGAGCAAGTTCTGGTGACGCTGTTCAGTTTCTTTCTATGTATACAAACTAACAAGTCACTTGTAAGTCAGCACAGTTAAGCGGTGGTGGACATTCAGGATTTTCAGACGAAATGGGAACGAATTCATTACCAACAATCACATGTTTATCAACGTTCTTCTACAGTAGAGGAATGGACGAAGGAAGTAATATTAGAAAATTATCATAATAAAAATAGTATCAATATAAAAATAGTTGTATTTGAGAACATGCTATTTTTGCAACCACGCTATTCAAGGCTTCAATTAAAGCTCCCATCATCATAACACACTGCCTCGGGCGTAACTCTTGAAATAAAAGCATCAAAATAGTCCTAATAATTATATTGTATATTTAAATCCAAATACCAAATACGTTCTTGTATGTCTCAATTATCTTAACTGATACTTATTGTTAGTAGGAATAGTATATCATATGAGACCGGGGGCACCTAAATTTGGACTTTGTCAAAAGAAAAACTATAAAAGGCAGTAACATATTTGAATAGCACAAGGGCTGTTTTGAATGGGTCTTAAATATATACGCAGTAGCAATTATAATATTATGTGTCAGGATTATGTTTTGTCTGCTTAGCCATAATAGGGTGGCTGCATCACAATATTTTGCCAGAACCTCCAGGGTGACGTCATGCACATAGCTCGTGATCGAGGACAAGGGTATTTCCGCAAGCACTCCGCAAATTGACGGTCACATTCACATAAATGAGCTCCACAGATTCCTTTCCAGCCTCGGAAGTCCGATACTGTAAGGCAAAAATTGTACCACATATTTACTTATTTATATGCAGTTATATATAGACACATTTTTGTTTCTTCGTACGTCTCGCTTATTAAATTACTAAAAAACCTCGTCCAGGAATACATTTTATGTCATTCCATAGTTGTACCAAAAATATTCACAGAAGATAACAATAGTTTGGAACTTTGAAGGACTCAATAATTTTACATTACATCGTACAATTGGTACATTATAAATAGAGGCACGTTGTCAAGACTTACCACACTTAGGATGCCCGCTATTGCAGGTCCAATAATATGGCACAAAGTACGTAAGCAAAGGAGGACATTTAGCATGATGATAGCACCAATCGTGTTTGTAACAACATCTGGAAACATAAATTTCAACGTATTAAGAAAATTTCTGTGTAAAAAACATTAGCTCAATATTTCTCATGAAACCAACCTCAATGAAAAGCACGAGATTAAAATCAATTGATACATGATATATTTTACAAAACCAGAAGAGATTACATGAGGCGAGGCTATCAGCCTTCAAGGTTTTTACACTTGGGTATTTGAACCTTTGCCTTTCTACAAATCCTTTACAATGTTATTGCTCTCGTTCTCCTATAAATGTAATTAATTTAAAAGGGTCATTGTCCAAAATCCTTTGTAATTTATTTCCAATATGAGGACTATGACTGCTACACATTTTACTATGGTAAACAGTTTTAAAAAAATCTTTTAATCTGATATCTGACGGTTTTCAAATATCATAATATTACCATACAGTCAAGTAATATGATTGTTAATGTTACCGGTTGTTAGGAGAAAGTGAGAAAGTATCAAAAACAATGAAAGACTCACTTGTCAATTCCATCCACGGTGATACCAGAGCCTACAAAAGAAATCAAGAATAAAGTTTAATCAATTTAATCCCACAAAAATATCAGATTACTAATTAACCTTGTCTAAGTTCAAAGCCACTAATTACGGGAAAATTACTGGAAAACGTATAGAGAGATTAAATTTTGGCAGTACCCATGAAACCGCAGAAGCATCCATAGCCTTTGTAAATCAACGGGTTACAACCCGTCGCACAGACCACCATATCGTAGAGATGTACGACGCTTCTCCTCGGTCGTCTCTTCATCATCATAGTTTTCTCCTGCTTCCCATCCTCCTCCTCATCTTCCTCCGACTCCTCAAATTCACTTGCATTACTTTCATCCCCATCCCGCTCATCTTGGCTACTACTGTCAGGGAAGCTTGAGAGGAGGCTATGTTTTCGGGATTTATGGGATCTGTCCCATATGCTAGAGAGATTTGTTTGAGGAAAGATTCCACTAGCATTGACAGTAATTACCGGTGGATCATTCGTAGTTGAGGAGAGATCTTGACTATTAGGATTCATAAGGGAATCTTCCATAGTCTCATCACTTTCCATGGAAATGTATACATCTTCCGTGGTGACATTCACCAATTGAGGTATTAATCGCTCACTTTCATTGCTATTACTGTTAGTCTTGTCTTTCTCGTCAATAGCGCTGTTAGGGCGGAACTTAACTATTCTATTTTTACTGCTATTATTGCTACTACTACTCTCAACACTTTTAATTTTGAAAAGTTCTATATCAGCATGTCGCATTTTTTCTTCTTCAGAGGATTTCTTTGTAGGAGCTTGTCCATTCCTAAAATCCATCTCATTACCGGTCTTGAGTATTTTCTTACTCTCCATTAAATTGTTTCGTACTAAGTCAGGATGACTGATAAGCTCGAACGGCATCTCTGTCGTCGTATGATTTTCAAATGTCATCTTATTATTGGAAATTCTAGGTATGTCCTCTAAAGCTGCGGTTGTCATTAAATGTAATATTTCCGGGTCCTCTTCATCTGTCTCTTCTTGTCCCACATTATTTTCATCCTCATCCGCTGCATCTAGGAGTGCTGGAGAAGGGTGGTGCGTTACATTCCCGGATATTTGACTCGTCACTAATGGTATAGTAGTAGTTTCTCCATTATGCTCGAGTGGACTGATGCTAAAGTCTTTGTTGATTTTCCATCGGTGTTTTTGAAAGGATTTTTCTAATTTCTTAGGGAAGTACTCTTCTGTTTTGATTCTCAGGATGTCATTGCCACTCCCAAGAGGATCGTTGAGCTCAGGGGCTGAAGTGGTTAAAGTTGGATTTAATATGTCTTGAGTGAGTAGCATTAGCTGCTTGTCTGAAAAATAAGGACCAAATTAGACAAATTAGTAGGAATTGAGTTAAAAAATCTTTGAACTTTGCATTTCTTTCAAATTAGGCATTTCTCACTCTCACTGTATAGTACGCTTTGGTAAATATCAAACTAATAATCCATTGCACATTGTTTGAATTTTTAAAATTGGCTATCTTTATGTAAGGCATTGAGTGAAAGGGTAAAAGTTATTTTTGGCACACTCTATAGCTTAACCATTGGACCGAAGACAATAAATTGAGTGTAACCAATTATTATTATTTATTATCGTCTAATAAGTACATATGCCTATTCTATATATACACCCACTGCAAATCTTTTATACAAATATAACATGTACATATATTACTGAACCTTTTGCTACAATAAAATTGATTTTTTCCATATACGTATACATTGCATAAATGTATGTATTATGTATCCATGTATCCAGAGAAGCAATACTAGCATTTAATGAAGTGTTAAATAAGCCATGATCCAGGAAATTCTGAACACGTAGGGTACGATATTATTATTTCTGATTTAATATTTTCCAATTAGGCGTTTTAATAAAATTCTGTGCCTCCACTTTCAATTTTCATTTTTAATACGTACTCTCTCACTTGACCATTTGGCATTTAGATAGTAGTAATACATTCGCAGGAAATGTTTATTACGAGTGCAAGCAATCTCAAGTTGGAGTCTCTCATGCGTGCAAGGTTTCACACTCGGACAAATCTAAAGTGCACTAGAAAAATAATTACTGCCATTTATACATGTGTATATGATACATGGTTAACGTACAGAGAATGAGCCATACTCCAAGTACTAAAATATAGTGTGAGTGTCAAGAGGTTTTTGCTACTATTAATCTCCACGCATCAGGTGAGCAAACAGTTTATATGCAACCATGTCATACACATGTACGGATTGTAGTTGTTACATATGTGTCTAGCCACTTGAAGAAATTGTTGAGGACTGCATTTCATTTTCCAAGGACCATTATCCACGCTAACAGAAAATATTACGTGGGTTTGAACTTTTGGAAATTTTGATGCATTTACAATCCTCCTGTACCCCCCACAGTTCTGGCAATATGATTAACAAAAACTGTGTTTAGGGCGGCCTCAGCCCCTTGTACAATAACATTGTCCGTACATCCATTGCCACTATCGATCGGGGTGCTCGAATTGAAATAAAAATTGAAATCACAAATTTGTTTCTACGAACCTATCTCATTGATTTCAATGAAAATTTTAGTACACATATTATTAGACATTCTATATTGCATTATTATATTTGCAACATTAGACTTCAATGGTTGACCTAAAGTAGAAACTGATCTACGAAACACTAGAGTGTCATACTACATACATATAAAATTGAGTGCTAAAGCTTGGTTTGACAAAAAGTCGGCTGGACCTTCTGTCTTCACCCCTTTAGCGTACGTCGTCAGAAACATTTCCGTTGTAACTATGAAGTTTTTTTGTAAAAAGATAAATAAATTCAAATCCAATTCAGTATTCAAATTCCACAGAAAAGTATGTACAGAACATTGAGATTTAATAAAGATTTTTATAAGCTGGAAAAAAATCCTCTGTACAGTAATCTCTGAAGTAATAAATAGTTTTACAATAAAAATAAATTTCTTTGAAAATCATCCAGACCCTGTATAACTTCCATTATACAAAATGACCACATTTCCAATATGAAATAGATTCGAGTTTAAGAGCGTGAATAATTGAAGGAGTTAAAAGAACGTTAAATACACAAATTAAAACTTTACCGTGCATATCAAATATGCAATTAATGCATGCTGACTTTCTTAAATCCTTTATTATAATGTTCAATTAGTCTCCATTTAAGAGTCTGCATGGATACAAAAACTGAATGCGCACAAATCTAAATTGAATGTATATAAAAACATTAACATTTACGTTTACAAGAAAAACTCTTACAGATAATGATTCATGTTTCCCTTAAAAAAACACAAAACCAGTCCCATTGTTGTACTTTTTATTGTTTACCTCTCTGCTTATGATTCCGTGGATTTCAATTGATGTTCGTTCACATCCTTAAAATAATTACAATTTACGCATGAAATCAACAAGCCCCATGATATTTTCTCACCTCTTTACAACCACACGCATATACATAGTGCATGAACATATAATGTACATACATATTTTCAGAGAAAGATTCATTGCTCGTGTAAAACGGATCAGTCAACACAAAATAAAATACACATAGATTTTATAATGGACTCAGACTCTGTTTATATATATCGAGGTAGTAAAACCTTTTTGTGTATAGCTTATACACTGTAGCTCTATAGGGTAAGGGTATACATAGAAAGTTCTTCAAGTTATAAAAAGTAATAATAGATTTTCTTTTCTTCAAGTTAGAGCCATAAATCATAATATACATATTGTGTATGCCACACGCTATAGCACAAGTGTAAACATTGTATTTTTTTCTACACTTTTCCAATACATTTGTATTGTACGTGTTATTATGTTCTTGCCCCTTTGCTATAAATTGTATATAAAAATGTATATGTATGGAGCTACCATATACAAGATAAAGTCATTATACAAATTGTTACAGTGGGAATTGCTACCTTAGAACAAATTGATCACAAGATCACGTTGTTCTTCCTTTCTGCTCATACTTATTACTTGAAAGAAAAAAGTCTATAGTTGGCGGTACATACGTAATTGTAATGTACAATAGAAGATACACTTTTCCTAAGCATAAAAAGCTTACAAAAAAACTAGCTCTGTACACTCATCTGTAGGTACATGGTAGGAATTTACGCATATAGCACGAATAGAAAGGATTTTCTTCTCATGCTTGTGTAAATGAAGAGTGGTAGTTGAAAAACAATATTTGGAGTTCATTCTGTATATAAAAGTATCATAAAGATATCACTAGATTGTATTTAGCTATGCATTCAGCTAAAAGCTTATACAGACAATACCTGTACGCTGCAATGGATTCAATGTCTCTTGTTTTTCGTGTGAGAGTTTTCGGCCGGCTTCTTTGTTATTGCCATATTATTCCACCGTCTTGTATATATAGATGAATTAATGGAGAGCTATGTGAGTTTTGTAAGTTGTGAGATGAGAGTCAAGATGTAGTGTAACCAGTAGAGGATTTTATCTCCTTAATTCCTATATACGGCTATTATATCATGCATATAGTATGTGGCACTTAAAGAGAGCTTTTAGTTTCACCTTCATAATAATGTTTTACATGGAAGGGAACATTTTTTTAGTTACTTCCTTAGGATAGATATAGCTCCGTATATATATATATAGGTATGTGTATAGTCGAGTTCAAATACAATCTTGAAAAAACATAGTACACAGTGAGCACATCTCAAGCAATAAGAAATTAATAGGATTTTAACGCCGTCATCCCTCACTTTGTCTTTTCCATCTCATTTTCCCTTTCTTATTGACTTTTATGACTCCTACCACTTAAAAGAATCTTATCGATTGAATTCATAGCCCGACTTTAAATTCAAAAGGAATTTTATCCTTAGTTTTTATATACGTTGAAGCTAAACATTCATGAGAACTGGAGCAATTAAAAATTGTGCATATGAACCAATGGCAGAGTTTAAGGACATAAAACACTTAATAAATGCCAGCAATTGGAAGATTTTCAGATTGATTTTTACATTTAAAACTAACTTAGGATTCGACTTGAAATAATTGAGATGTAATTTACAAGGACTTTTGTGTGCATACAAAAAGAGTAAAAATTATTTGGGTAAATAAAAATATGAGTGAATTTGACATTTAATCGTGTTTGAACTTGGCCAGAGAAAAAAGTGCCTCTTTGAAGGAAAAAACATAAAGTGTCACTTTACCTACCACAAATTGTCGGCGTGTGATAGACACACAGGAGAAATGTGTGTGTGTGTGTGTGTGTGTGTGTGTTTGCCTCGCTAATTTACATAAGCTTTCAAAATTTACTTTCATTCTTCATGCTTGCTCTGTATGTACTCCTCACGAGTGAAAGTTATGGTTGGTCAGTCAGTACACTATAGTGCGTATGTTTATAGCGTGAAATTTATGCAAGGGAAATGTTACTTGCACATGCAAAATAAAACACAGGTCTATACGCTTTTCATGATTTAAAACTGAAGCTGTAAATTTTTTTAAGTTTACAAAAAAACTCTTTGGCCTACCTCCCACATAGGCTTATTTTTATTCAAGGGAATTTATTGCAACATTGATGCAGAAACTTTCGGAACTTGAAATCCAGTTTTTTTTCTTTCTTTTTTTCCAAGAAGTCATCCCGCCCTTAGGGTAAAATAAAATATAAGGAATGAAAAAACTGGAAGCGTTCACAAATTCCTACCATACACTCTGGCAAAAGAAAGTAGATATACCGAGTCCTTTTTAAGGACCTTCATAAGGAAAATGTTATGACCAATTGCTAATGTACGATTTACCCCACAGACTCCAAATTACTTATAATTTTAGGTAAAATTTTCTTTGTGCATAATTTAGCATTAACTCGTTTTTTCAATCAATGGCTCCTCCATTATTTATGCTTTTGTACAGTCACAAAGAGACAACTCATCCTGAACAATTTTTCTACGAATTTTGTTCACACTTATTTCACATTTTACCTTTTACCATGGATTTAATCAGCGTTCATAGAAATCGCATCTTATTTTCCAAGAAAAGAATGTGGTGATTCATGAGCTCATTCAAGTTTATTTTAATCAACTAGTTTGTTATTTTTGCCAGACCTCTGCTTAGAATATTAAGCAAGGATGAAATTAAAAGAAAATATTTTTTTCCACGCTCAATTGGGTTATAAGGTACACAGCGACGGGAAAAAATCGAGTGCTGTCCAAATACACAAATTTTCTTTATGAGCATGAAATATATGTAGGAGAAAAATATTATAATTTTCCCTTCTAGGAATTTTTCTCCCTCAAAGTTTCACCAGAGCCTATAAAATTGGTCATTTTTGGGTAGGAGTCATGTGGTGTGTGTAGATTCTCCTTTTTATTATTAATCTTCTTATTTATAGTGTAGTCATGCTTAAAAATTACCCTTTATTGTACACAAAGAGACCTCATATTTTTTACACCTAAAAAACATTCGGGGAAATGTAGGAGCTTATTTATATCTTAATCTTGATACTAGTGCAATTTCACTATAAAAATCTGGAGGATTTCGTGCAGGTAAATATCATACATGTGTAACATCCTTTAAATAAGTGAAATTGTAGGATATTAGAGTATGAGAAAAAAATCAGAGCTGTTACTACTACTAAAAGAGAGTATGAAAAAATTGTGAGAGTACATTTTGGGGTAGTAATAAATTCTAAATGAAGACAAAGTGGAAAGTAAGCGGGTGAAATGAGCAGAGGAGTAGTTTACGTAAGAATGAACAACACCACACTGGTTTTTTTAAGTAATGGAAAAAGTATAACGTAAGAGAATCCTCCCGTTAATCGTTCAATATCAGAGTACATGCCTTTGACGTGGGTCGTTCCCATGGAAACCAATTGGCTCCCTTTACTATACATGTACGGTGAACACGGGAGTAATTGATCATCTTTTGTAGCTCAATAAACCTAAACTCTTAAGATTTACACGCCTTTGCTATGCTACTAATTATTATA
>JAQFXU010003420.1:0-16294 GCA_034693705.1 Spatulosminthurus flaviceps | reverse complement strand
AGCTATACGATTATTACTATAAAATAGTAATGGTAAGCCAGACACTTTTCATGTAGACTGTGCCCAGTTCATTTAATGCCTCTTCATTTCCTGTATTTTTTCTTGCAATTACAGTGTACTTTGGAAAATGTGCTTTTCTTAATAAAGGATTAAATAGGGGTTTCCGCAAATCCAATACTCCTATCTAACAATGCGGGATTTTCATGTGCGTAAGAGTTTTAAGTAAAAATTCTTATAGTGCCACAGTACATAAAAATAATGCTGGACAAAAATCACTATTAGATGCAAAGCATCCACTTTCAGGTAGCTACAACACTCGCTGCCTAAATGGAGCCCGATTATTCTATTCTATATTCTAGATGCAAACAGGGCCATTTCCAGAATTATTTCCTACCCATTACGCCATCAAATTACTACTATACCTTGAATTTTTGGTATTTTCAGACCTGCTGTCTATGCCAAAATATGAAAAGAAAGAACTTAAGAGAAACCAAGAATCAACTCAAAATGTATCGATATCTTGAGCTACAAATGTTGTTCATAAATATAATTCCATCCTACTCCCGGGCTCCCGGGCTTAAAGCTCTTAGGAATAGGCATGGTAATTTACTGCACCTACGCCGGCATCCGCATGGAGGGAATTCAAGCTTACACCTTGGGCTTTCTTGGCGCATTCATCAGTGGAGGATTTTACGCAGGTCATGGCGTATTTTACGCAAGACTCAGGATACGCAGGATGTGGCGTACGTACGCTACTTTTGTAGTATTTTACGCAAAGTATAGCGCACGGAAGACCCAAAAGAGTACGCAAGATGCAGCGTATAATATGTATTAGTGTGTAAATTTTATTAGTTTTAAATGCACAGAACACCCAAACGGTGCAGCGCACATGCATAATTTTTGTTTTACAAGAAAGCTCATACAAAACTTCATAAAATGACCGTGTAGATTTAAATTTCATCGTGTAGATTTTGAAATACAGACACGCGCATTTCATAAAATTTACACACTAATACATACTATACGCTGTATTTTGCTGTCTTCCATGAGCTATACTTTGCGTAAATACGCCATAACCTGCGTATCATGAGTCTTGCGTAAAGTACGCCATGACCTGCGTAAAATCCTCCACTGAAGGTGAAATTGAGTAAAAACAATATTTTATTACGCATTGGAAACTGTGCGTGGCCCACTTAATAAGATATGAATGATATTTGTTTGAAATATCAAATTACCGGAGCTTAATTTCCTAGCCGATTTGTTATTTTAAAATAATCATTCAATCAGTAAATTGAATCAGTCAATTCATCATATAAAATTATAGATTATTGTTAAGGTTGAAATATCATATCGTCCGTTAAACTCCAAAGGGGGCTATAATCTTGTTTTTCCTATAAAGTTACGAAAATTATCACGGCGAAACTATCAACGTTGGCGAAACTATCACCTTTTACAGCGACAGCCGAAGCTCTCTATTTGCTTTACAGTCATCAGGTACACAATCGTCACTTGTGCTGGACTGCTATAATAAGCTTAATTACTTAGCCTCTTTAAATACAGTTAGCATTTGCTGGATACCCAGCCACAGAGGATTTGTAGGTAATGAGGCGGCAGACAGGTTGGTTAAAGCTGCATATCTGTCTGAATCCAGTACCCCAGAATTCATTCCTATTGCGACCTCAGCGGTTAACTCGATTGTACTGGCCCATGCTAGGACAATGCACACTGAGAGATGGAGCAATCTAAGTTCTTGCAACCATGCGCGGAGTCTAATTATTACTACTCCCTGGTATGGCAAAAAAGAATCTTTCATCAGATTCTCACGAAAACACATAAAACTCTTGACTGAAGTGTACACAGGGCATGGGCGTTTCGCTAAACATATGCATAAAATGAAAATCGCATCTTGCCCGCTATGTCCGTACTGTGGTGAGGCGGCTGAAGATGCACTGCACTTTCTAACCTTGTGTCCCACCTTTGCTTTATGCAGAAATATCTATTTAGGTGAATGCATAACGAACTTAAGATTCATAAGTATGGCTTCGCAAAAAGATCTGTTGCAGTTCATCATTGCCTCAGATCGTTTTTCACTGAGCCCATAGTAAAGTTTGTTAGGGTAATCTGCAATAGGCCTTATGTGGCCTGAGCAGTCTCTTGTACATTTTATATTTTAATAGAGGCCCTTATATACAATACAATACGAAAATTATAGACCCTTTTGGAACTTACCCGACGATATGTAGCTTTAGTTCCAAGCTTTCGTCCACGCAATCAAAACTCTCTACAAGGTAGGGCAGAATTGAGATTAAGAATTTCTCAATTTACAATCCAATCAAGATATTAATCAAATCGAATGATATCTGAGCCCATCTCGTGTAGAGAGAGTCTTATATTTATTGATAGATAGTAAGTATTGATGGATATGTGAAGCGGAACAATGTTGAAACATCATTCTGCTATTTCATCTGTCACAACACACACGGCTAAGCACATTGGTTAATATACGTGAAAATTTATCAATTAGATTTTCGGAAATATCGAAGTTGCCATGTTATCAGAAAAAACGAAACATTACATTCGGCTGGGCTACCTGCGGCATTGCCACCGCACAGGCTACTTTCCATTTGAGTGGAATTCCGTCACAGAGAGACAATTTGTGACCAAAAAACACCAGCGTATAGCAACGTGGATACTCACCATGATCACATTGGTCATTTATTACCTTGCATTTTCGTACAGATTATTCTTTTTTTGTAAGAACACTATTTGGGAATGGGAAGAATTACCCATTGAAGTTTGGGTGGTTTATTTATTAATGGGATATTGGGGGTTTGCTTCTGCGCTCAACTTTGTCGATCGTACAATACAATCCCATTACTCTTCAACCAACATTTCTCCCACCAAGAGAATAAGGGTAAGTCTCAGATTACAAAATGAGTGAAGTACAAATCCCGAGGTTTCACAAACATATATTTACTTGTGAGTTTGAAATGGTTTTTATTACTACTGTAGACTCAAAGGAGAAAATTGGCCAATGGATGGAGATAATGTGGATATCAGTTTGCTACGCTGGGCTCTTATATTTTCTGTTTTCATTAATTCAAGTTTTGTTCCATCCAAAATTTCCAGGACAGGTTTTAGGAATCCCCGAAAAAATTCTTTCTATTTATGATTTAGCTTAGGAATCATGTATAATCATGAAGCGAGTGGGATTTATGAGGATTCCCGTTTTTTACCATACGTTTTTTTAGTCCTCCGTAGATCCACCTGTAGGCGAATAGAAGATCAACCGGTAAATTAAGTTCTCCAACGGAGTAAGTTTTAGGTTGATTCCTCGATGGAGTGTTTCTCGAACCTGCGTAACCTATAACTTGGTTTTAGGAATCACACTTATTGAACTTGTTTTTAAGTGGCAAACCTCATCGGAAAACTATTGTCACTGATCGTATCGTTCCAAATATACTCAATACTCATACGCATATCCCAGTGCTGTTGTCATTCGCTCAGGTATGTCAAGAGTGAAACGTCATAATTTCAAAACAACTTCCCCGTCAATAACTGATGCCTTGAAAAATGAAGATGGGAGAAATTAAGATTATCATCCAACTAACATATTTTAATATTTGGATTAGCTCAAATATTTGGGGATATAGTTTTTTGAAATCACTGAACAGCAAAAGGTTTCAAATATGTAATTTAATGCTCTTTATCAATTATAGGTCGAAAACCGGTGCAACTAATGTCAATTTTTTAAAGCTCCGATTACGATGAAGTTTAAATTCCGGGTTTTTTCGGGGTTCGGGTTTAAAAGTAGTTAAGTCCGGGTTTTTACCAGGTTCGGGTTGTAAAAAAAATTAGTTCGGGTTTTTACCGGTTCCGGGTACTAATCAAATAAATACGGGCTTTTTCGAGTTGAGAAATTTCTATCCGTGAGTGAGACGAGTCGGGCCAGTCCAGTTTTTTTAAAATTCTCTCCGTGTTCGGGCCTAAAATTTGCACTGGGCGCCACCCCTAAACCCCACCTTTTTTGCATTTCTTTATCGCAAGACTTCCGGAAGCTTAGCAAAACGTTTTTGCAATGTTGCTGATCGCGCTGGTTTTGTTTAAGAGAGTTCAGAATCCTACAGTGTATGGAACTTAGACGGGTATCAATGGGGTTTAAGTTCTCCGACAATTAAAATAATCGAGAGGAGGAATTGCTTTTGCTGGAACAGTAATTTTCTTTCGAAGTTGACCAGGTGGTGGGTCGGACAAGGCTTTTGTTTCTCTCATAATTTAAGTTCATTTTTTACAGGTGTATAGTATAAGTAGTATGGTCCAGGTTTACTCGAAGTCGACATTAATTATCCTACGTTGTGAACGGTATAATAAATTAAATTAGGTGTGATTTCAAATATTGTTCATTCGAAGAGTTGGTGTTTCATTAAAATTTTTATTTATCACACATATGCACTAATTGCAATATCTGCAACTTAAACGTCTTACGTGTATTATTTTAAGCTTCACCTAATTTAAAACTTTAAAAGTGTTTACGCACATCTCAATCAGCATAATACAATGTCGTTAGTAGGCGTTGCGAGTATGCGGAGTCAGTGATTCAGAAGGAGAGGAAACAAATATGCCGTGGTTGTGCAGGGGGTAAAACATCGTTAAAAATCCACCTAATTGCACTAAATTATCGATTTTAACCTTGTTAACGACATTATTTTTTCAAATGGCATCGTAGGATCGATTTGGAATAAAATAACACTTTTATTCTAAATTTTTTAAGCACGTTGGTTGTGCTTAATCGGGTGCTTAAATAATTAGCAGTAATATCTTGTCCATTTTTTCCTACCGATAACTTCCGACGGGAGTTTCAACTGATTGTTTGAACGCGCTGATGATAATAGTGTGCCTTCGTAAACAGGAAAACGTTTGCTCCAAAATGTCTTAGAACAGGACTGAATTCCGCGATAAAATCCCCATTATGTCCAACCTTTCACGACGACTGCATCCAAATACCAGTAAAATTGAGTTAATAGTAGAATTACATTAATTTTATCAATACTTTTTCAATATTTTGGTCCTACTCCTAGGAGAATTTAGTTTTAAGACAAAGAGCAGCTATTAGAGAGATGCTCTTAAATGATTGAATAATGATTAAGTGGTTATTTGGATGCAGTATTCGCCATGACGATAACGCAAAAATGAAGTTGGCTGATAGTTTTTATACTTTCAAAAATTCAAATTTATTAACTGTACCTAAACCACATAGATAAAATAGTAATAAATTTGTTTATTATACGTAATCCACAGCTGCAAATTGGTATTACTCCATATGTAATAAAAACAATTTCCTTTGCACACCCAAAATCCTCACTTTTTTTTACAGAAACAACGACTTGTCACTAAGGCAGATGCACTCAGAGAGATTAGAGAACCCTGACATATTCGTTTGCCTCTTATTGCTTTTTGCTTATGTGTGTCGATTCTATTACAAATTAAAATACACCCACTGCAATACAGACATGCACACATGTATAAAAATGTATGTGCATCTAATATACGGATATTGCGATGCAAAGCGTAAAATCAAGCATAACAATATTCATCTTGCGGAGTGTTTGGCGCATAGTCGTAATTGCATTACATCACAGTTTTTGCCACACGTAGACGAAAATATATGATTTCAACCTTCCATACATAGAATTTATATGAAGAATGTCCCCCTTATGACAAGAAGAAACAAAGCTAAAAAATCAAAATCATGGACTTAATAGCTGGGTCGAGATTTCCAATGGGTTATTAAGGAAAATAATGCTTTATAGTCTACTTTAATAAATTAAGTTAACGCGTCTTCGTCATTGTTTATTTGGTGCATAAGTTTAACATGATTAGTTTTGCATTTTGATTCGTTGTCCCTAAATCATTCAAGTTTCACAATTTGAGCCGAGTCGAAGGTTCTTGTTCAAAATCTAGGGTATATAGAACTATGTACAAGTAATGTACTTGAAATTTTGAGATGTTATTGGCATATACACAAAAATTTTACTTACTCACCGTAACAATGGATCATTTCAGAGCATAAAGACTTGATAGCCTGGAGGTGGTTGGTTTGTAAGTGGATACCAAACTAGGTACGGACAAATACACATTTTGTCCCCACCACAGCCAGTAGTGGTGGGTTTATCAGGGTAGATCGAATCCATGCCATTCCCTGGCCGAGGCCAGGTACTTCACCACTGGACTGAACTGGTTGTTCTCCGAGGGTGACAATAACAATGATTTGCTTGTGACTAATGACCAATTTCTTGGAAAAATTTCTTCCAAAAAAATTGGCAAATGGATGAAAATTATGTGGGCGATAGGTTACAGAGCGGGCACATGTCCTTTGTTGGGATATTACTTCAAGTTTTAATTCATCCAAAATTTCCACGCCAGGTTGCTGGAATCCCGGAAAAACCTTATCGGTTTATAGTTGCTGCCAGCTTCTGTTTTCCATGCTTTTATTTTCCTTGGTTATTGTACTCGTCATGTTGTTATTTTACGTGTTCCTTTTTTGTACCAGTTGACGAATACGAATTTATTAAGTAATCTTTTCGGGCGGTCTAAATCTATAAAATCGCAAATAAAATCACATGAAGGGTTTTAGAAAAGCGTCCAAACACTCCGCCACTATAAAGATAATTTTCAATGTCTTTGTATTTTTCAACTAATAATTTCCTTGAAACATTGTACTTACGACATTTGGTGATGATATGATAAAATGAGTTGATCCCTTACATTACAGTCAAGACATGTTTCATTAGGTGTAAGAGTAAACTTATTTTCATGCAATAAAACGTACATAAGTTAAAAACTTATAGGGTTGAGAAAAGACATTTTATGAATGTATAGTTGGGTCGGTTTTTTAACCCGTTTACCACTATTAATTGATTGCAAGTATAACGTCCGTCGAATGAGGTAAGTGTTAATTTTGGAGTAATCTCTTTACCTTGTTTTTAACAATTTTTACTTCGAATAAATGTCCACTTTTGTGGTTCAAGGCGGGAAAGTCAATGTTTTGCAAGGACAGGTAAATGGGAGAGGGGACAAGAAAAAACATTTAAATTTGTTTGTGTAATTATCCAGGCGAAAACGTTTATTTAGAATTATCGATATGCTCAAATATTAATGACAACGTTGAACGATATCGTTGGAGTCATCACACCCATTGTTCAAACATTTTGGATTGCGGTTTCAGTTATATTCTGGGTGAGGCTAAGCCGTTCCGGAATTTTGAGGGAAAAATTTACTGGAGTGGGAGGAATCATCTTTATAATGAACAAAGGAATCATCTACAACCATGACGCGGGGGCGATTTATGAGGAGTCCCTACAAAGTTTATTCAATTGGAGGAATATATTAAATTTTAAGTACACTCGTCGACGACTCAAGGCACTTCCACCAATCAAAACTCACTGTGGTTTTCTGTACTTCTTTGCCCGAGGGGTTATCATCACATGTTTGAGAATCATCCAGAATCCGACCTTTGCGTTGCTGCTCATAAACTAGACCAATATTGCGAGGAAAATTGCATCCCAAATCTTGTTGTTGTCAACATAATTGTTACACAATAATGTAGAATAAACACAAACTTCTTTTTTTCTCGCATTGTAAATTATCGTGATTTGAATTTCAGCGTTCGTACGCTAAATCAGTGGTTGTGATTTATTCGGTACAACTATGAAATGAATTAAATGATGCCGCTTTTTCTCGTCACTTGCAATAATGTTTGCAAGTACATGTAAGTACAATGTATCTTTATTAAGGTTTCAAGTCATTTATTAAAGTTCGCTGATTTTCAGTAACGGATACCAAAATTGCACTGTAATTTTGTGAATAACTATTGTCAAGTATTCACACTTTTTCTGAAAATATCTGGAACTAGTTTTTGATAAAGTTTCTTTGTTGATTCAATTGTATCGGCATAGTGGAACGATTAATCCATGACTATGGAATCATTTATAGCTACATTGACAGAGAGAGTAAAGGCTCCCTCCAGTAGCGCAAAAGATGCAAAACATTCTTTCATTAAATATACAGCGTAGACTCAATTAAAGTGTTTGGATGTATTTGCGAATATATTATAGTATTTTGACGAATTTGGTTTTTGGGCGGGAACAAAATAAGTTGCTTAAAATTCAGATATCATATAAAATTCGGAACGATGCCACGTGACTTTTGTAAATTGTAAAATCATACTATTATAAATTCGTAAATTAATTTTCCTTGGCCGAGGGATTGTCCTTCCATGGTTTGCAATCATTCAGGATGCGATCATTAGATTTTTGCTTATGAATTATACTAAAACCCCAGGGGGAATGGCTAGCCAATTTTTATTGATGCAAAATTAACCCTTAAAAATAATATTAACTATTGCAAATGTCAACTGTGTTGCTTAAATATTACTAGCACATACCTGTAATAATAAATTTTATTGCCGCTAACAGCACAGTTAGTTCAACTGCAGTTCTCCAATTAATGCCCACAAATTACTCCATGAAAATTTTCCGTTCGCAGACAATAGTCTCCAAGCAGAATTAACTTCCTGAGTTTGTACCATATTATAATTATACAAGAGGACGGGGAAAATGTGGATGTAATTATTTTTACGTTGCAACTATTTTTTGCCTCAATTATGACCAATGACATCATGACAAGAATATTGTTTATTGGATACAGAAATATTAATAAGGAGTACATTTGTAAATAAAATAAAATGGATAATAATTTCACCGTAGCACAGGAACAAATAGGCTTAATAATTAAATTCCTCTCCTACCAATGTACGTTTCCAATTTAAAATAGTTACATTAAAACTGGTAAGCCAATTCTGATAATGATACCCCGTGAAATGAAGAGCATTTGTCCCGGCATGCTTAAAATTAGCTCCATAAAAAACTTAACCATTATTATTCCATCTTTAATTATCCCTGTATCAATTTAAGCGCACGTTTAGATAAATACTTAAATGATCATACCCCAATATTTTCCATTCAAATATGATAAAAAATCAATTAAGGTAATAAAAATCTATAGTTTTCAGAGGTTGGAAGAGAAAAGTTTTCTCAGTCGCTTTTTTCTACTCATCCCCATAGGTTCCGCAATGTTCGCCTCTACAGTTACTAGCGTATGGGACGACACAAAAAAATACTACCATATACTTAAAACATACTTGGTTGGGAATCCTCATCCAGATTTAGGCCCTTATGTTCAAATTTTGAAGATTCTGTATGATGTGGGATCTTTTGTTTGCAGCACGCCCGTGCGTCTTGTCTACGACAAGGACAAGAACATGTACGTCGTCAAAAGTTGTCATGTTTTGCAGCGGGTAAATTCCTCTCAAGACATTTGCATGGAAATGTGTATTTTAAATATGAAAAAATAGTAACCGCCCTCGTTTTTATTTAGATTCTGTGCGGCTTTTTGCAAATGGCAGCCACATTCTCTATAATTAAGACGGTGGTCGTTGCAGGCAATACTGTCATGGAGAACAAGGGTAGCGTCGTAGCTTACTTTGACTTTGCAAGTCAAACTGTGCTCAACATTTTCATTTATTGGCATTTCTACTTGCATTGGTTTGAGCCATGGAGGTTGCAAAAATATGCGGATGTTTTGCAAACAACGACATTGTTACGTTTTAGCAACACTTCTACTTGGAAGGTAACAATCTTCGATTCGCGACTACTCATTGCTTTCTTAGGGGCAGTCCAGATGTGTAGGGTTCGATTAAAGTACTTTTTAGGAAATCTTCAAAATGTGCAATAAACGAATAAAATTAGAAATGCATGTACACGCACGAAAATGCACACGAATGTATGTTTTTTGTATTTCGTACTTAATTATCAGAAAAAATAATCTCGGGGACTGAACAGCCCCTAGAAGCTACAAAGCCATGTATAGATCATCACAGAAATGAGGAGAAGAACCGACGAGTTGATTAGATGCAAATTATATTACAGTAGATTCTATATATAGTGGTTTCCCCGAAGATGGCATGTCCTCTACAGTGCCAGACTAAAATCCTCCCCAGAGATTTCCCATTCTTAAGGTATACGCTATAGTGCAGGGTGTTTTGAAAAATCTCCGTATAGTGGCATAATTTTGAAGAATTTTGGGTTTGTTGAGGTCATTTTCCCTCGTTTTGAACAAAAATTGCATATTTTTAGTCAAGAAACGAAAAGCTAATATACGTTACATGAATTCAAAATTAAGTTTTGACATAAATCAATGGAATTTCTTCGAATTTTGAAATTATGCCTTCAGAATTAGCATGACCTTAAATCTTAGTAGGGAAAAGGTATGGAACGCTATAGTGGCATCACTCTATAGCGGCAGAAGTTCTGGTATCCCTTGGATGCCACTATATAGGAAATATACTGTATTTAATATTTTTTCAGGCTAAAATATTTCCAGCGACAAAGTGGATCTTGGTATTTATCATGACCACCATCTGGACCCGCGTTGTGTACAGGCTTGATTTCTCTTCATTTGAGAGCATTTTGAAAACTGGGGCAGTCAGTGCCAGAGAAATATTCTGGTTGGGTGAAGATGCGAACGTTCCTCTTCCATTGTGCATCATGGGCATTGCTGGCCGACTCTCCAATGGCTTTTTTCAGCATACTATTCTCAATATTTTAGCTCCGACCTCCGCCATGCCAGTTTATTTCATCGGGAAGGACTTTTACGACTCGATTTTGAAGGAAAATATCCACCCTATAGATGTCAGTTTCATTTCGTTGAACTTTCTTAAAGCCACACGATATCCATTGTAATATATCGATTCCATGCAAATATGTTTGAAGGTTTTGGACTACTACGAGGAATACAAGGAAGTGATTGGCGTGGCTAATACTTACGGAGATACGTATGTACTTTACTATACCTTGATGGTGTGTACATTCTTTAGCGTCCATCTATTTGACACATTAAACTCGAAGGATTTCTGGTGGAAGCTCAACATGTACATGTACGATGTGGAAATTGGGGCCATCCTCTATTTTCCCACCAAGGTTCTCATCAACGTAAGATATTATTCAAACCAAAATCTTCAACATTTAGAAATACTTGTCATGTATTTTACTATCAGTCTATGTATTTTACAATGCAAGGGAAAGAAACTGAAGAAATGGCTGTGGAAAGATGGGACTTTTATGAAAATTCCAAAGGTTAATTTGGTCCTGCTTCTGCACGATATGATTCCATGGACACCACGAAAGGGCTTAAGAGCCGGCCGATATCTGGTCATATCGGCTGAATTTACTGGAGCGGTAAGTTTATGCTCCACATATTTGCTAAATAATTGTGAATTCAAATATTAATAGCAGATTTAAACTTTTGAGCCTGTGTTGTTGAAATTTTTAGGTCATTTCCACCATGTGGTCATACTCAATGCTTGTGACTTTAAATGGACACTAAAAAGCAAGAGGAAGATGAAACAAAAATGTTTGGCTTGAGGTTTCAGTTATGTACACAATTTTTTGTTTAGGCTAGATTTTTAACAAGTTGAGGCAAAATTGCAGCGCGAACATGCGCACAAGAATAATATTATTATTACGAAATCCAAAATTATTAATACTTAACCTTCGGAATAAGAAAATTCATTTTTTGAAATATCTTATATTTTTATTACAATAATTTCTTTTGAATTAATCCAAAAATTGTAATAGCCACGAAAAAAGGCTTTTGACAAAAAAGTAACTACGCAACTAAACTTTTAATTATGACCAGTAAATTAATTAGATCTTCACTGTATTTTGTGGATTTCTCATGTCCAGCATTCTGTTCGAGACATTATGCGTTTCCACACCGTCTCGTTTTCTTATTGCAGACGTTACAGCACTTACCCTCTTTCTTTTTCGGGCACATACCACCATTTGAAAGGCACGCCTGTACGAATAATTATTTTTTACTAATATTTGTATTAAAATTACTGAAAATATAAACGCTTGATACAGCTATTGTCTCACCGCTCGGCCCAACATTACAGGTTCAGCCGAGTCTTCATTCTCAAGTGTAAATATTTGGCCTTCCAGAAATGAAGAAATGAAAATAAATAGGAGAACCCAAGAAGAAACGCTACCACAAATAATTTTAGAACAAATTTAGTGCTAGCACGTATCAAAATATTAATATTTATTATTAAAATAATAATTTTTTTCCTTATACCATTTTATTGAACTTCTCATTTCACTCGACCTAGTATGCAAATATTTCATGTGTTACTGAATTGACTCTATGACTTTTGTAATTATCATTTGTTGTTATGAAAGTTTTAATGAATGCTCATTCAATTGACACAAAGAGATTATTTGAATGAAGCGAGATTGGAGATTTACATTTTAAAAACATTTTTATTCATTGCTTGCAAAGCCGTGCAACATCAGGTGCCAGGTTTTAGGGGATTCGGAATACATTATTTTAATTTCGTGGATTGTTTCTTTTAGGCATTGGATGCTGATTTTCTCGCCGAATCGAGTTTTGCGGTTATAAGAATTAAATATTTATGATGCGAAATACGAATTTGAAAAATATGCGTCTTGATTCCATCCTGTTGCTGCCTTATTTTCCGCTCAGCGTCACAAGCATCGAGTATGACCACATATTTGAGATGACCTATTCATTTCAAATATTTATGGTTATTACACATTTTAAACTCACGTAAATATTATTATCATAGGTTTGTAAATTATTTGTACTGCAAAAACTTACTGCTCCAGTATACTCAGCCGATATGACGAGATATCGGCCAGCTCTCAAGCCTTTCCGGGGTATCCATGGAATCATGTCATGCAAAAGCAGTACTAGATTTGCTTTGGGTATTTTCATGAAGTTACTATCTTTCCACAGCCATTTCTTCAGTTTCTTACCCTACATTGTATATGCAAATGTAGATTCATACTAAAACTGCGTGGCAAAAGCATTGTTCAAAAAATTTAGGGAAACTTACGTTGATGAGAACCTTGGTGGGAAAGTACAGGATGACCATAATTTCCACATCGTACATGTACATGTTGAGCTTCCACCAGAAATCCGTCGTATTTAGTGTGTCAAATAGATGGACGCTAAAAAATGTCACTACCATGATCGTGTAGTGAAATACATATGTATCCGCGTATGTATTAGCCACTCCGATCACTGCCTTGTATTCCTCGTAGTAGTCCAAAACCTGCACCAGCATTTACACAGAATTAGTAAATACACATATTACATTGGAAATCATTATAAATTATCAGACTTTAAGAAAATCAAACTTACGTCCTTAGGATGGATATCTTCCTTCAAAATCGAGCCATAGAAATCCTTCCCAATGAAATAAATAGGCATTGCAGAGGTTGGAGCGAAAATATTGAGAATACTGTGTTGAAAGAAGGCATTGAAGAATCGGCCAATAATACCCATAATGGCCCAGGGAAGCGGAACTTTTGTATCTTCATTCAACCAGAATATTTCTCTCGCACTGACTGCCCCAGTTTTCAAAATGCTCTCATACGAAGAATAGTCAACCCTGTCAATGACGCGGGTCCAGGTGGTGGCCATGATAAATACCAATGTCCAATATGTTGCTGGAAATATCTTTGCCTGAAACCAAAGGAAAACAAAGCCCATGATGTTTTGGCATAAAAAGTTCATCAATGGGGTAGCACAGCTCCCTGTGCTTATGCATGCATTGTGTTAAATTAATTCGTATGGTAATTTTTATAAGCTGTGCCGACCCTCTAGAGAGACCCTCTGCCATTACATATGTAACTATTCCATGGAGTTTCTTAAAGCTCAATGGTACCTTGGGACATATTTTTGGTACCCACACATTATTTGCGTATTCCATTCGCAATAAACAATACAAACTAATGGAGATTTAATTTTTTACCTTCCATGTAGAAGTGCGATTAAAACGTAGCAAGGTCGTTGTTTGCAAAACTTCTGCATATTTTTGCAACCTCCAAGGCTCGAACCAATGCAAGTAGAAATGCCAGTAGATGAACATGTTGAGCACAGTTTCATTGGCAAAGTCAAAGTAAGCTACGATGCTGGCCTTGTTGTCCATAACAGTACTGCCAGCATGCATCAGTCTATTCATTATGGAGAATGAGGCTGCCATTTGCACAAAACCGCATAAAATCTGAAAAAAGGAGCATAGGGTTTTTTGCACCCTTTAAAATTTCAAATTACTCCAAATAAATTAATTCCTTACAAAAATACATACCCGTTGCAATACATGACAGCTTTTGACGACGTACATTTTCTTGTCCTGGTCGTAGACAAGTCGCACGGGGGTACTGCATACAAAAGATCCCACATCATACAAAATCTTCAAAATTTGAATGTAAGGGCCTAAATCCGGATGTGGATTTCCAACCACATACGCTTTAATTCCATGGAAATATTCTCTTACTTCGTCCCACACCGTGACTAGCATTATGAAATAACCCTGGGCTTAGTGTAAAATTTAAATTACCCCACGCTTTACTGGAGAATGCAGATTTACTAAAAGATTCTGGCCAAAGATTTGTATCCTAGGCTGGAGAGATTTAATGAGATGAATCGCTTTCGCAGAACAGCCAAAGAATGACAGAAACGAGTTCGAGTATGAGTTTAAAGTATGAAGAATATTTTATACTGGAGGTACACACCATCTAAATAATCCTAGCGATAAGGTATCAATTTCGTATAATAAGCTTTAATTGCTATAGAACACATATTTTCCATTTCCCTAAAAACCTAATCTACACTGTGTACTGTTATACATTTGGTCATGGGCGAAAACCTAAAGGACCTAAATGAATAAATACCAATAATATTCCCGTAAAAAACCTCTAACACGCGCAGGCATCTTAGAATTATTCATTTGACTAGCCACAATGAGACTGATACCTATCAGTCTGATACAACCATAATTAAATTAAAGTCGTCTGTATAAGGTTACTTGTACTTACCTAACCTTAAGCACATTTCCAAGCATGTACTTACCCAAATGAAAATAACCATGTTTAATTTTTGACTAGCCACTTATAAAGCATTAGGGGAAATGTTATAATAATTTAATTTGCAAATTACATAGTAATTATGCTCTTTTAGAGCAATTTAATTGCTAAGCTGTTAGTCATAATCATTGTAATATGAGAACAGAATTTTATTATCTTTGCTTGAGGTATGTCCTCGGAGTACGATTGTTCATTATAGAAATCTAGTTTAATTTTTGATTTGCTACCTATAAGCATTAGGGGAAATATTTCTTCAAATTCCGGTGATATTATGGACCATTTGAAATGTTACTTTATTTGATATGTAATGACAGCAATTAAGCTCTTTTAGAGTTATACATAATTGTTTAGTGTGTTCATAATTATTGTAAAATGAGAGGAGGATTTAGTTTCTTTGCTTGAGGTACGTCCTCCGTATGATTGTACATTATAATTCAATTTTAATTTTTGGGTAGCTAACTATGTATATATACATGAAAGGAAAAGCTTCTTCAAATTAATGTGAAATTACCAATGAGTTAAAATATTATTTAATTTGAAAACGATAGTAATTACGCTCTTAGAGCTATTTTATAAGCTTATGTAAAATAAGCTCACTGTAAAAACAGCGCGGAATAAAATTGGATTTTCTTTGTTTGAGATTGATATAACCTCAGTATGATTGTACTCGGAGTTATTCAGTTCAATATTATTAAAACGTTATCCGGGGTGGTTGGCGTAACATTTACGGGGAGGTTCATGCTTCGCGGTCTGCATCCTGATGGCTTAAAGCACACTCAACACGGGCTTGATTTAGGGCCGTATTCATGTGACCTCACTAACACTAAATTCGGCACTACAATAAACTCACCACTTTTTGAGGGTTACTAACTGTTTCGAATTCATCTTGGACCCTCTCATTCAACTCTCGATGAGGACACTCAAAATAGTGAGTGATGATTCTAGTCACCAATTTGGTGACTAGATTCGACACTCACTCATAAAAAACTTTGATTTAAAAGTCAGCACTCACCCTAAGAACGTAGTGAGTTAAAGCATTCATTTTAGGGTGAGTGGTACCTTTAGTGATTGGAGCCTTGAATACGAGGGAGACTCACACTCTCACTCATGCCTCAACACTCACTCACGGGATTGTTAGTGTTAGAGCTAGTATTAGTGTGTCGCTTGAATACGGCCCATAGCCTCATCAGCGGAGTGGGCTGCTTTACTACTTACAAGCATTCCTATCGAGCTGTCACCCCCTTAGCTATGGGTTTTACATTTTTTATGGATTGCTATTACCATAA
>JAQFXU010003419.1:0-16295 GCA_034693705.1 Spatulosminthurus flaviceps | reverse complement strand
GGCAGCAAAACAAATCTGTATGTGTGATCGCTCCGAGCAGCATGACACTCACTTCATATTGCTTGAAGCATGGCTTCAAGTTGAAGTCGAACTTCACAAAGAAGCTCGTAGTGAGATCCCGGCTTTAAACACTGCCCTCGCAGCATAGGTTAGGCCTGACTATAGCAAAAGCTGTAAAAGTAGTCTTGCTTTTGTATAAAATCCGATATTCGAATTCTATTTTATACTTTGCGGGAACCACGTCAGGGTTCGCAATTTTTTTAAAGAGTGTCCGCATATTCTAAGCTTCAGTAGCTGCAAGATATAGAGCTACTCCATGCCTATCCGGAACGGGAGAAATGGTCCAAATGCCTAAAACAATGAATGGGTGAAAAAAGTCAGTAATCGTGTCTGTTATGAAAGTATGAATCAGTTTTTACCAATAAGCCAACAATATTGCGTTACACGCGTGAAATTGGAGGTTTTCAGGTTTTTTCGGGGATTTTGCGGCAACAAAATTATCTCGGTAACCACTGGTGGGATTTAACCCAAATTTTCACTGTTTTCTAGGTAATTTGATTGTCTAGGATAAGTTTTGATCATTTTTCGAAATTTAAATATTTCCCCACCAATTTTTCAATTATTTAATTTAAACTTAATTTATTCGATTACATCATTTTTATCCCCCAAAAATTGAAAACCGTTTTTCCTGTCAAAAATTAAAAAATCGGTGGGTAAATATTTGAATTTCGAAAAATGACCAAAACTTATCCCAGACAATCATATTACCTACAAAACAGTAAAAACTTGGGTTAAATCCCACAAGCCGTTACCGAGATATTTTTGTTGCCGCAAAACCCCGAAAACCCCGGATTTCACCCCTTTAACGCTTATTATTGGTAAAAACTGACATATACATACTTTCAAAACAGACACGATTAATGACTTTTTTCCCCCAATCATTGTTTTAGGCATTTGGACGATTTCTCCCGTTCCGGATTGGCATGGAGTAACCCGTACGTACACATAATCATCTACATATACACACAAGAGATGCAACTAACAGTAGAGGACTCAATGGAGATGTTCAGTAAACATGCAGGGAGAAAGGGAGAATCCTGAAGAAATTGCTATAAGTCATGTCATACGTCCCTTCTACAACGGATTGTTGATCTTACGTATATTTTTAGGTCAAAATACACATTTGTTGAACGTTGAACTCTACCGTGCCACACTGTAGGAGAGCATCTGTTAAAAAAAGTTGGAGTGATAAACATTCTTTATTTTACACCCAACTGCTTCCTTAGTATCCTTACACACAAGCAAACCAAAACATATATACACGTGTATCCTTCCTATTTTAATCATCAAAGAACTTCAAAGACAGACAAAAATATGCACTGCATTTCAATATGTTTTGTGAAAAATATCAGCCGTTAAACTACTCGTCCGCGGCCCCGACATGAGATGATAGAATCTGGCCCTGTAGAAATTACAGACCGAGGTATTTGTAAACAAACAAACTCACCACTAAATAAAATGCTCTCCACACTGTTCCTGATCACGTTCACTTTCATCAACCGTGAGTGAGTTGTTCAAATACACGCCCTTTTGCATGTCCTCCTAAAATTATCTAATTATCTTCCACTCAACACATTAATCGCTGTTTTGGTACCACGGACCCCTAATCGCAAAAAGTTGAATAAGTATCAATATTCTTTAGCTTATTTTGACCCATACTAATCTGTATTCAAAACTTTTTTTTATAAACAATCTCCAGTGATAGGTTTATAAAAACATAGAAAGCCTTTTATTGCGTAGAACTTGGACGCTAAAATTATTAAAACTCACGTATCCCGGTATAATGAGATTGGTATTCAGATAAATTGCAACTATTTATATGCAGAAAACAGTACAGAGACTAAAACGCCTAAAATTTTTCTACGTTATTCCTTCCCGCAAAATACTTAATTGTTATTGTTTGAGTTTGAACTTGAAAATGAATCACAATATCTCAGGTATTAATGTTTCACACACAAGGGTAAAGCAATACCATTTTTGTTTTTCTCAACCAATGGCTCCTCCAATGAGTACTTCTGCAAATTCAATAACAACTGAATACTGAATAGACTACAAGTACACAGATATATCATTCGGAAGTATATAGTATCATAGTACGCTTGAAGTTTGTGAATATTTACATAGGAAAACGCACATCCTATAACTATACAGAACCAAATTAGCCACTTTTACAATTATGTAAACGAGATGTTTTAAGAGACCATACAGACATCAGCGCAACTCCATCCTCAATCCTCATAATTATCTCATTAAATTGTAAATTACATATTTCACAAAACCATACAGGAACAACATGAACCTGAGTCACCCACCATGCCGAGGTATGGCGGTAGCAACTCGACTGACTACAAGCTCGCACACTTCGAGCTGCGAACAAAGCATGTTAAATGAAAAATCCCACGTACTTACATCGTTCTCCATCGAAATACTGACAGTGAAGTAACCAGAAATTATTAATATAATATGCAATACTACTTTCAAACCTGCTTAGTCTATAACTTTGTTTGTACTAAATACTAATCTGCATTTAAAACCTTGAAGGATTACCTACAGACAATTAAATTAATATTTTCCTGCAATCATACGCATACATCACTGAAAGTGCTGAAGTAATCTTATAATTGGATTAAAACACATTTTCCCATTCACGTTTAATTTTCCAGTTTAATAGCTCAACGGCAATCCTATAAAACCCTCCTCCGGCACATGACACCAGACAACACGCTAACATCTTTCTATGATCTTGCAAAGCTGCATCAATCATATTTTCAGGTCACTAGAAGGGCGTTCAACATTGTGAAATATTATTAAAGATTTGGCTGACGTTCAATTGTATACTATTAGCTCAAATTAACCGGAACCAGATCCACGCATACCCAAAAGTAAAAACGGCAAAATTTTCTGTCAGAAGTGGGATTCGAACCCACGCCCGGAAGACCGGACTGCGACCTGAACGCAGCGCCTTAGACCACTCGGCCATCCTGACTAGATACTCCTCTGGCTCTGGAAAGCACTCCTAGTTGCACATTTGTTTATCTGGAATTCAATCTCAACTCCCTGTACTATACAGTACCGCACCATACATACATAAGTAAGCTCCCCATATTAACGTAGCGCTATGTTCTGTATGACAAAAATTGAGCTCTAAAAAAACATGCCGTCATAGTTATTGACAACATTTGGGAGAACACTAATGAATATAAGGCAAACACACAAAGTTTACTACATATCACATCTAACAATAAAAACTACATCAGTTTTCATTTGCAAAGTTGCCATTTTCAGTATGTCTATCTGCCAATATAAGAGTAAAGCGAGTTCGCACAACCAACACAAAAGAACATGTTTAAACTGTATAGTAAGGATTGTGCGTTTATAGATACCCTAAAACGCTTTCCTTGAACATACAATGCTTCTCATCAATATCCTTGATAATTTTACAGCACACTAAAAATTCATTTTGTAAATAAATTCCCTCCTCCTCCAGTCAGAATAAAGAGCATGCTCAGCGTACGATATGGGTATGATAATGCAAAGACAGAAAAGGTTAACCAAGCTCATTTAGACTTGATCCCTAGATGGAATCGTTAGTTAGCTGAACTGTGTGCAAAGTAAACTGTAGATAAATAACTTCACGTTGTGAAAAACTGTAATTGGCCACATACGGAAAAGATATTCGGTCATTTGCATCACAGTATTCCCAACTCCCAACAACAATAACTGCCACTTGCTCAGTCACTTAATGCATTCACGCTAAATACACTTGCTACATGAGTGTAGATGCTATGGGGAGCATTTCCATTCACACTGACGAAATACAGAGGATTCGTCGCTACTAACTAAGTGTGAACATGGTGAATACAAAAGCCACTGATACAAACACCTATTCTCTAACCACAGAATGAGATTAGAAGGCATCCCTAAAGACATTTAAAAAAATCTCTTGACAGAAAGTGCAAATAGAAAACATGAGAAAGAGAGATGTATAGGAGAGGCAAGGTAGGTAAGCATAAATAATGAATCTTCAGGTTGGTTGCGCTTTTTTTGCTTCACATAAATTCTTCGGTTTCGCAATCATTACACCGACCCGCAGAGAGCTTGGAAGGATGACAATTGGCAAACATGCCTTGCACTTATGCTATTCATGTTCTACATTAAAGTTTTTATACCAAAATCCATCACATTCAATATTCAAACTTTTCAAAGCGAGAACATATGGAGAGAAGCTACATCTTAACTCAAGGATACTATTTTTTAACAAGGCCATAAATGCCAGTGATAAAAAATCCTAAACTCGGATCCTTCTTAGTAACAGCCGGGCTCTACCCATCCGACAGTAAAACTTCAGCAACAAAATGCCGTTGCTATTCATTAAGGGTCTTAGTTGACACATGATAAATTTTTACATTCCAACCGTTTGGAATTAATATTAAGAATGCTGGTTCACCCGATTGAAGCTGCGCACCATACTAGTCGAGCCAAATTATAAGAATTCCATAATTTACAGAGGATCAAATTAAACAAATTAAATACTGAGACTTTTTCACACACTGTACTTGGAATATTTTGTAAATACATACAAATATTTTGCACACGATGAAATGATTAATGAGGAAATTTGAGAAGACATGAAGGCTTAAAATTTTGACTCACCTCCAAATCTCGTGATACAATCCGCCCTTAGCTTATACTTGGGAACCTTCTCCTCTAAAAGAGAGACGATTTCCACTTCGTCCAGAGAATCTTCAACCACGGGAAGATTTTGTTTGAAGCTTCTTCTCACTCCGCCTAAATGTTGGTCATTGGAATCCTCCAACGTGAATGAGTGGATGTTGGACGCACTTTTACTACAAGGGATGGTGGTCTTTTTAAGGGAAGCTGGAGGATGAGCCACGTAGGCTTTCCTTAAAAATTCTTTACAATTCTCAAATCTAGATTTTAATGGTGCTAAATCCGATATGACTTTAATATTATTTTCTTCTCCTGGTTCAGGAACTAAATCTATGTTATCATCCCGGGTCCTTTTTCTCTCCGCCTCATGCTTCCCCGGCGTTGTCGACAACGATGTTGGCTTAGTGGCTGCAATGATAGTACTGCCCTGACCCCTTGTCGAAGCCAGCTTTTTCAATCACCAATGCATCTACAAGAAAGACACGAAAAAATTATTATTGCCACAAAACATTCCACTACGCTTAAATGCGTGCATCATTTAAAGTTTTAAAGGTACATGGAGGTGAAACTGAATAGTGCTTTTTGCCACATTTTCATTCCCCCCTTCCAAACATTTTTTCTCCCCTGGCAATGAAAAATTGGTCTCTTGGAATGTATGTACTATAATCAAAGTCTGCAACACTCAGACACTTAAACAACTTGTGTATACATGCAATCATTGTTCCGTCACACTCCCTAAACCTAAAAATCATTGTATTAAAACAGACTTGAAAGTTGAGAATACATAAACATAGCATATAAAATAACAGCACGAAGTCAAATGTATGACAGAACTGAAGGAAATGAATCAACGAGCAACATGTCACATGTGTTTTTAACTTCAATAAAAACGGATGTAACTCTCATCCCAAATGCCTTGGTACATACGACGAAACTTGAAACCCAGCTTATAATCATTATTTGGTACTTAAAGGGGAAGTGAAACCCATTCACACGACTGCTCTCAACGAGATATAGTACATAATATATCACGAATAATAATAGTAAATGGTAACAAGCAAGCTCCGAATACCATTATACTTTAGGAACACAAAGTACAATCGCAATGGCCCAAATCTATGCATTAATGGGCCACAATAGTCAGTAGTGGACGATCTTCTTACTAGTTGGTAAAGTTGCTAAAAAAGTACACTACTAACTTCACAAGCCTCTGCTTAAGTTTATATAGATAACTTAAAAAAATCAAGTACACATCATTATAGCATTCGTGAAAGGTAAGGTTAATTACTTAGTTCTGAATTCTCTGAAACTCCGTGATTAAATCTAATAATGAGGGAGCAAAAGGTACAAAGGTGAAATACTACAATTTGCAACAGCTAACAAAAACATCAGTAAACATAAGCTAGATCTGGTTAAGAAATACCTATTACGCACGATATAATTAAGATCTCTACAGAAGGTATGACTAAGAATGACAAGAAATGGCGGAAATTCCAGAAAGACATGAGGCAATAATGATACCTGGCCATGAACGTAATTTTTGCTTTTACCTGAAACAGTCTTGCTACATGCAAACACTATATGAAAAATGTTTTGGATCGAAGCATTAGAATTAAGAGACGCATAAATACTATTATAATTATACAGAGAAAATGACTGAATATGGTAATATCATACCTTATTATTTATATTTTATTTTATTTTATCTGATTCTGTGTGACACAGACAATAAATCCTCCTTATTTGTAACAAAGGGAGGAATGTACAAGAAATGTAACTAAGCAATGGTTGTAAGGGCTAAGGCCGAATCAACTTGAATAAATCTATCTATCTATCTATCTATATGAAAAATGAATAAATAACAACCTCCTGATAACAGATAGCAAAGTAACTCGATTTTTGAGAAGAACTCCATAAAAATCCAATTGTTAGAGGTGGTTTACTGAAAATACAACAACTTATAAAACATTGCTAGAAGTAAATATTTCAAGGCATTTTAACAGAATCGTATTGACATGATAAGTCATTAATGAAATTTATTTAAAGAAGATTTCCAAATTAGGACCACAAAATGTAAATTCTTCGCATTTTCCACATGGATAAGTAATCTCTTCTTTTTTAGGTATTCACTAAAGTAAGTTACATTCTACAAGCAATGAATATGTGGTGAAACCATTCGGGAAATATTCTGCAAAATTTGCGTTGCAAAAATTATATAATTTATACCTCATACATCAACCAATGAAATAAAGAGCTGCTCTTTTAAGGTTTGTGAGTAGATAATTACAAGTAATATGTGTTATCGTTTTGGCTCATATACTCATAACTGTGAACTCTATGTCAGTAAATCAGATCTAGCTTTACTTTGCAGCTTATTCCAACTTTCCAACCCTCAACGGTCTACTCCGTACCACTGGCCTTGGTAAATTTGCAACAACGATCATGTATGTATACAGTACATATGTATGTAGAATGAAAGTAAATAAATGATTAAAATAAACGACAAGCTTAAACTTCATGAATATAGAATCAACGACAGTATAAATAAAAAATATGCGTCTGGTGGTCGGTCATTTCAATCAGGCAAGTCGAAATGCTGGAAATAGTAAAGAGTGTCTTCGATGGAAAAATTCACAGATGTGGCGTTCCCCTATCATCAGCTATGTCATACATAAAGACTGATAAGTTGCAAGTAAAAACTGACAGTACGTCAGAACAGAGAAATGTCACACACTGATTGTGAGTCTAAAACAAGGTTTTTTATTAGCAAATAATGAATGAAATATGGATGGCGATCAGCCAGCCAGTATATAAATACATGTGAAGGTTACTATATAACAAATCCATGCACATCTACTATGCTCTACTTTGCATTACACGATGGCTGCGCCCTGCACCTCATTTGCTGTCAGAAATAATAAACAATCATCAAATAGCGTTATCAGTTTTCGCAAACCATAGCTGATTAGTAAAAAATGCGCAATAAATACAACGGTATTCCAACTCAGCCAGTTAAATCATAAATCTGCTTATTGCTTCAGCCAGTCAAGCACAAATGTATGTATATCTTAAAAAGCAGGTTAGAATAAATATTAGTAAAAATCCACTGATGGATACAATGGGCTGCGGTTCATTATTAGGTCCTATTTAACCCGTAACGCCAGACGCCAACAAGCATATTCTCTATTGCACAACTAACATGATAAAACCTTGTCAACGAGGCAAATAAAATAAAAACTGTGAAGGTAATCATTACTGGTATTCAAAACGATCTATCGTAAAATTAAAAAGCATTAACTCACAGGTACAGAAGAAATTATTGGGAAGTTGATCTTCAGAGTGCAGTCAAATACTGAACCTTGTAGGTACACTGTGAGGAATTCCTTGTTTGCGTTCTATGTAATAAAATTGGCACTTGGGCAATAATGGAAGCCTGCCGTATATCTTCCACGACGATATTCACAATGACATTAGCTCCAGCTGATGACGCGATGAATCCTCAACGATAATTATATGCACACGTTGTATTGACTATCAGTGGTCCGCGGTTGGACACTAAGGTTTTTCGTTGACGTGTATTAAAGTCCGCACTAATCACGATATACGGATGCAAACCAAAATTACCTGAAATTAGTACAGAAAAGCATGTCAAACGAATCATTATACTACAAGTTACTATACCATTATATACCGTACCTAAAATCTGACAAATATTTCCCTTACAACTAGAGTTAAATCAACTGGAAAGCAGAACAGTAGCGCAGCAATATTTTAAGATTTAAAAGTATGCGTTCACAAGAAAAATCATTGCTTTTACATACTTATGTATTCTCTCACAAGCCTTACTTTACTTGACATGTGATATGATACATATTATCTAGAGCTGTGAACCTCCTGATTACATATATTACAAAACAATAGAAACCTGATTCTCAAAGCTCGTTAGTCTTTTAGGTTACTCGTTGATACCTCCACAACTAATTTGGCTAACGAAAATAGGCTGGGAGATACGAATATGATATGGCAAAAATTTCAGGCCAATTTAACGTCTTTTAGAAGAGTGAAGAGTTTCCAAAACAAGTACCTTTTCAATAATACATTTACTCATTTATTCTTCGCGCATTCTAGGTTTCAAAAGTTTATTAGTGACAACTGATCTTATATTTCACACGTTTTCACACAGCCTTGCGAAGTTAATCTCTAATTATTGATATCATGTCACCCGGCAACACTATCAACTATCAGTACCAAGTATTAATTTACTATCATGAGTATAATAACTCGTCACATCACTTTTAAAAATAAAAGAATGAATGAATGACTACCTGCAATTGAGATGTTCAAAAACGGCTTTATGACAAGAGTATTAATTACTGTATACAGAAAAAGATAAGGCAGTAAAAACCTGATCTGAAGCTACTTTGCGCAGACTAGAAAAGTGCGGAGTGTGATACTAATTTTCGAGGTAATCCCAAATGTACAGACAAGCGTGTATACTGACCGTAAAATCTGATGAGTAATAAATTCCACATGCAAATAGGAGCTTAATACGCTTACAAAGCGGAGGATTACTGACTAAACTGTTCAGGTCCTAATCTAAATAGAAAAGTTCAGAAGAATATATGACAAATCATGCCAATTGAGCATGTTCCTCTGAAGTCCATAATCCCGGGCTTGCTTCAGCTACTTCTTTGAACCATAACGATTCACCTGGACGGAGACTAGAACCAACCTAGCGTATCCTTCATGGGAATTAATACGTGGAGAATGCAGAAACATGGAGCACTACTCACGGACTGGATACAAATTCCGAACTTACCGTATGAATCGATTTTTCTTATGTACGAATTAATTCACAAAAACTGCATACATATATAAACATACAAAGCCTTGAGTAGATTCAGCATGATTAAGCTTATTACTCGTAGATTTAAAAAAACACGTTGAATCATTTTTTATGCTAATAAAAATGCTTCATTCCACCCGAGCCTCCATACACTACGAATGCTGATCCGAATGCTTAGTTTCACTCTAACTGAAGTTACTTGTAACATACACACCTTCAGTGTGATACCCTAAACCAGGTGGATACATAGATATAGCTAATCCAATAATAAACCACTTTCGATCGCAAAAACTATACATTCAGTATCAATTACCAATTCACCTGCTTTGAGCTTGAGGTGAACGTCTTCTCAACCTGAAAACCTGCATAAATAATAGTTCCATAGAGATCGATTTCTTGAAATGGTTCTATAATGGACAATGTACTACAGGGTAAACACACTTCTTTGCAATTGTTTTGCAGATATTACAAGAAAGGTTGCAGTACTTAATTCTGAATTTACACCCATAAAAATCGACTGACTATCCTCACTCACTTTACTTTGACTACACTTCTGCACCATAAATATTCATAAAGTTCATACATGCTTTCAAGTCACCACTACGAAAAAAGTCGAGTCACACCTTTTTTGTTAAACTAATTCTTTCCTCATTTGCTACCCAAATCTCGAGAGCTTTTAAAAAGTTTTCAAAATATTCAAATCATCATTCCACACCGCACTCCACGACTCTGACGTTGACCTGAACTCAGCAAAACCCGATAACTTCCCATTTCTTAATTTTAATACTGTTTAAAAACTTTGATGTAAGTCACATCAAAATCACTCCCCTTCAATCAAGCGCCTATAATATCGCACGCACGGAGACAGGATCGAACTAGCAGGAAACCATTTGCAAGACGGAAAAAAATAAAATATTATTATTTCTATTTTATGCTGAATTGATATGCCTTCAATATAGCACCACAAACTCCAACAAAAATATACCTCCAACACTTTCCCTACACTCATTTATTCCATGTTTACTTCCTATTACTATGTATAACGGTATATACCTGTATATATAACCTCTCCAGCTAATAAATCTCCCGACTTTCCTTCAACGTGACCTCGCATTCACTTCAAAATAATTCAACTAACAGATAAAGTAGCTATACGATACAAGCCATAAATGTTTCATAATTATTGAACAATAGCAATATTAGACTAAAAAATCCACTCATCAAATAAATGTGCCAAAGGCCATGGAGGGCTATTTTGCAACTACAGTAGATTACGGGAAGCAAAAAGGATTTGCAAATTTCAACAATACATAACTGCAACCTATACACATAAACAGCGAAATAAATAAATACTTACACTTGTAAACTATTTCTCCTCCAATAAATAATTGTTCCAAAGCACAACGTCACAAATGTTTTTTTACGATCAGCAAGACAAAAACGTGTTTACAGTGAAATTACACGGGCTATTTACACGATAATTATTTTAAAAACGACGCTCTCGCAAGAAATAAAAATAAATTACTAACGTCAAGTCAAAGTTTACAAAACCAAACGGGATGATCCTCGGAGTCAACTTGAAACTGAAGTGAGTGCTTTTGAAATCTTGAGGAAGGCAGGAAGGTAATCAGTTGAGTCACTATTAATAGGTTTGTATGTGTGTGCATTTACTATAGCTTTGGCTTAACGCTCTGCGTTAAATGCAAATGCAAATAAAGAGACGGACACAGCGGACACAGTCATAGCATGTTCAGTTTTCTAGATCTTCTGTGTTTCTTACAAACTAAATATTTGTCTTGATTCTTTTTTTGACACAGGAGAAATTGTTCTTAATCAAGTCAGCAGATGAAGAGAGTCACACATCTACATATGTCAATTTACCACACGGTAGTTATATTGACTGAAAGTAGTTAAATGCAAATAATTTCCGCAATATTTACTACAGCACACAATCACTTTCGACTAATAGTTATTAGTGTTTATACTTTCAAGGAAATAAAGTACTGTAGGAGTAGCCCTTTCCGTTTCCCCAGCTTTTAACCCTCTCCACTTTTATGAAGGCATCCGCACGCGAAATCCAAAAAGATTACGCTACTTGAAAAAAAGTTACTCCGTATATTTAACTTCGGGGTGTAGGGATTTGCTCACTGGATAGCTTGGAAAGAACAATTGATCGTTTAATAATTAATCAGAGGTACAATTTGAGTAAGTATCGTCTCCGTCTCTCTATCGTCGCTCTCTTCAACTGCCTTTTTAGTAGTTCAAGGCCCAACACATTCAAAACTTTAAGATACTGTACATTCTCCATGTACATCATGCACAAGACATGTATACTTACTATGGCAGATATTACAGTAGCTATACCTATACAAATGTCTGTGTGTGCGAGGAGATTTACGTTCATCCCTTTGCTATATGAATGTTACATAGGTATAGGTACGTAAACGATAGCATGTGACTTGAATCCACGTTCATTGAGTCATGTGCAAAACACTGCTGCGCCCAAAAAGGAAGGAATAAAGGCGGCAGATTGAAATTGTACCATCTTTTGCGTATGTATGTTCATGTATTTGTATTGCATAAGCATCCCAATGGGTAGAGATAGAAAGTTTAAGAACATGCGAGGAAAGTTTCGTGAATGTTAATGTAAACACTTTACTGCGGCAAATCCATATATCCTCGGTCGCATTATTATTAGTGTTGAAGTTCATAGTTCACAGATCCAGTGGAGTATTTTGCATACTTAAGGTTTATGAGATAAATTGTAAGTGCCATCGTCTGTTGTAAATTGATAGGCTAAAATGTAGTGGAGGTGATTATTCATGATGATTATGACTTGCGACTAATCAATTTGAATTTTTGCATTTTGTAGAAAAGACTGAACTGCAGGAGATACACGTAGGGACATGAGTGATTCTGGTAGAGGCATTAACGGCGGCGGTGACGTTCTCAGCCGGCAATCGTCCTACCTGAGTCTGACCTCCGGGAAATCCGTGTACTTGACAGCCAATGAATTCAGCACGGATGATGAATTCGACAACTGTGACTCAGTGAAAGACAGCTTAGATTCGGGAAACACAAGTGCGGAACCAAGTTTGAAGGACGAGGTGGTAGATTCAACAGTAATTACACCGACGGAAGCTGGATTTGCGAAAGCATTACAAAATCAAAATCATCAGGCTAAAATAATAAGGGAACTAGAAGGGGACACTGCATCATCTACGCTGGAAGAGGACGATAGTAGTGTGGGAAGCGTGATGTCGTCCAAAGACTGCAATGAGAATGATGATACTACGGATTCAGACGAAAATGATATCTCGGAAGAAGCGGAGATCCAGGAGGATGTTCTAAAGCTTTGTAATGAGATTGCTGAGGCGCAACAACCGGACTTTCAGAAACAGGATGAGATTGAGAGAGCATGCTTTGAGAATGTAATTCATTTGAGAAATCTCGCAATTTCGGAGGGAGGACTTTTAACTAGTATGTTAATAATAAATTACTTTGATTATATGCTCAGTATTGCTTAACTGTATGTTGAGTTTGCGTAATTGTATTTCTGAACTCAGAGACCTTGTATTTGTTGTGAGTTGACAACAATAACCTTGCTGTTATTGTGGAATTTTGCAGATACTTTGAGGAAAAGAGCATGGCCGCTTCTCTTGGGAATTTCTCTGATGGATATTGAAGATCAGCAAAATTACCGAGTGCCGAAGTACTTCCCTAGAGTGTCAACTAAAATTCAGGAATTGGTAACTAACTTACCTCCATTTGGTGTTTTAAAATATTTTAATAATTAATATTTAATTATTAATAAACTTGTGACATGGTTTGATTTTTGTTGGGAAATTCTTAAAAGTGATATCATACAACTTTTATTTATGGAATTACAGGTCCAGCTAGATGTCAACCGTGTATTAAAAAGATTTCCCCCGAATCTCTCAGAAACTCAGCAAGATCACATACAGACCTACCTCATGAATTTAATTCTTGCCGTTTTACAAAATAATCCTCAAGCGCATTACTATCAAGGATTTCATGACATATGTTTGACCTTCCTGCTGGTTTGTTTGGCTCAAAATGTACCTTATATTGCATACCTGTCATTGAATAGAATGGTCCAGACTACTCTAGCACCTTTTATGGAAAAAACGATGGAAGCAACGAATGACATCATTCATGTAGTGTTCGCAATTTTGGAAAAAGAAGATAAAGCTTTGTACAATAAAATAGTTGTCGAGTCTAAATGTCCCGCTGCCTTCTGTCTTCCGTGGGTTATAACTTGGTTTTCGCACACGCTTCCCAATGACACGGACGTTTTTCGTAAGTCAGGCAATTATTAAACTAGAAGCTATTAGTAGTTACAAATTAACATGCTAAATTATTTTCGGTAAACAATTATTTATATATGTCTTTCAGGCTTGTCAGACTTCATCTTAGGATGTGGGGATCAACTAAATCCATCATATCTGATTCCAGTATTTCTATCGGCTGCGTTGGTTCTTAGAAATTCCGAGGACATAAAAGAAAACGTCACGGACACGGATATAGCTACTATGCACCACACTCTGGCCCAGCTTCCCTTACATGAGACATCCCTGGAGCCGTGGTTAAAAGACGGTCTGAAATTAATAAAGAAGTATGCTGGAAAAGAAAAACAACTGATGGCTAGAGCTATTAAAATCAAAGATTATATGAACGATCTCTGGAATGAAGAGCCAGTTAGGCGACGAAGGCATGTAGGATCTAACCGGAATGGCAGTATACTAGCAACAGTCGGCAGATTTGTATTTATTCGTCATAAATGGTTGACTTTGGCAATTGTCGTCCTTGGAGCTGCATACTTCGCTCAGCGTTACGGTGTGGGACAACACATAAACTCATTTCTAGCTCCTATTAGAAGTCGGTTAGAGAGTTTTCGACTGCCCTGGCAGCTCTGAAGTGGAAATTTTTTCAAATCTTTACGACCGGCGCAATCAATTACGCGGAGAATTGACACATAAAAGTGAGCATTTTAATAATGTTCAGAATTATTTTCTGACAGCTGTTCATGTCGCCAACTCGTTAATGTAGTCAACTGTTTAGAAAAATGTTTTCTCGAGTGCTTTCTGTGATTTCGATAGTTTTGTAGATGCTGGAATATAAGCCGTATAATAACTTTCGTCACTTCATGTCTTGTTGTTCTGATGACTACTAGTATATTAGTTGTGTATCTTCACCTTAAAGAGTTGGAATTGGTGAATGCATAACAACATAAAGTTGTAGTTGCATTTTAATCATTGTAAATTGTAACAATCATTGAGCTCATTAGAAACTTTGCATTGAATACATATACATAGGCTTATTGTTAGTTATACCGTATGAAAGATGTAAGATAAAACCAGACTCGAAAAGATTATTTCTGTTAGGAATTACACAAATTCTGAAGATAAATTCACTCCAATTCCAATATTATAGATTATAGCTGGTATGCTTGAACGGTATAAGTCACAATACTCTGAAAATTCAAAAAAATGTACATATTTAATTGCTGAAAAACCTTGTGCGTTTCGACTGGTCAGTCAGGTGTAGTACAAGATGGTATGGCTGGGTTGGTAACTCTATATTTGTATAGTTTTCATCCAAATTGTACCAATAACATTATCCACAGAAAAGGAAAATTGGTTTTTTATTTTCATTGACGATTCATACAAATTTGAAATCAGTAGCATGTAAAACAGATGGGGACTTTATTTTAATTTGTAAATTGTAAGCACTTGTTAGTTACAACTTATCTGTATTATTTAATCAATAATAACTTCAAAAACTTACTGTTTGATTTAAATTGATGCTGATACAAGATTATAAGATTGTAACTCTGTCATTGTAAGTACATTGTTTATCTATCCGACAGTGCAGAAGCAGTACATACTACACCTTGAAATAAAATCCTGCTCTATGATAGTATAAATTAAATCTAAGCTGTACAATATTTTTAGGTATATTTCCTAATAATCCTATGAACCCACCTTCACATCGCGTTCTCCGTGCTTATACTTTTATTCATTATTTAAAATTCTGCCAGTCACAATCTGAAAATCGCACTTCATGGATATACCACATACGTACCACATACCGCTTCTCAAATAGTCAATTATAATAAATAATCCGACCGACTTGGTTCTTCCATTTCACCCTACATATTCTTAACATCTTAACATATTTGTTGGATTAATGAATACCTTTGAAGTGTTTATTAAATAATGGCTCAGCCATAATTGCTGGCATGCATTTTTCATCGATAATTATGCTTATGTATGCCTATGATTATTACCCCTATTGTACACTTGCGAATTCTGTCTCCCACTTATCTAATGAACGAGGAGATGAATTATGCCTCAAGGGCAACGCGATACGTAGGCTAAGGCTAAGAATAGCAAATTGCAGCTCAATTTCTTTTGACATTTCACTTGCATGGATATATTTATTTAGCGAAAAACAAATATACAAAGCAGTCTCTTCACTTCCGTTGCCATGTAACGTCAATTCCAGGGGTGTAAAACTAACCTCGCAGTTGGCAGTAGCTTTACTTCATCGAGAAGGCTGATTAATACCTTCTAAAACTCCTACACTCCTACTTAGTACTTATTGTTAGCTACTATAGGGGAGTTACGAGATAATCCCGCCCCGGTAATCCCGACAACGTTAATCCCGCTGACGTTATTCCCGCTAGCGTTTATCC
>JAQFXU010003418.1:0-16295 GCA_034693705.1 Spatulosminthurus flaviceps | reverse complement strand
GAAAGAACAAAACTATTTAGATTGTTCAGTTTTTTAGTAACTTTAAGGTAGAACAAGAACAGAACAAAAAGAACAAACTACAGCACTAATTTTACTTATCTTGATTAATGACTGTTCTTACGCAACGTCAGCCCTACAATATTTTTTTGTATTTAATTACTTTTTTAATCCTCCTGCACTTTTCCAATCTAATATATTTCCTAATTTCTCCATGTAATAATGCCATTTATTTTTACGGGTGGTTTATAACCCGTCTTTCACCGTTAAGTTATGTGAGGACCCTCTCATGCTTCTCATTTATACATTTCATACAATGAAGCGCAGAATACAAAACACACTTTGAGTATTAACGTTGTGTATAATGTAAAGTGTATACTGTAAAGTCATTAACTAAGTCATTGCATTCATTTATTCCCCGTCCTAGTTCCGGCGTTGATTTCCAGTTCAAATATTTGAAACCATACAATTTTTCACTCAAAAAAGCCCGCATTGACAATAATATTTATTGTTATTTCATTAATATAGCTATCGCCTTTACACACATAAAATACTCCTGCAATTCAATTCCTTCCATTTTTATTCCAGAATTTTTATCACTCTAATGTCGCATCTATCTCATCTCTAATTGTAAGCCAAGTCCTACACATATAAATACTTACTCCATAATAATCCATAATTTTTAATTTTGTCATAAAAATAAGCAAGGAATATTTCCATATTTTGTCTACTACAGCCTGCGACATCTGCCGCTTTTAAGCTAAACTAGAACATCTGAAGCACTAAAATATTTGCTAGTCCTCCTTCGCAGTGCAGGGCTATACACATATTATGCCTTCAGTGCAAATTGCAAGTGCTAGTTTTTCCTATATGTATACACATTAAATGCTCAAGCTCCTAGGTTCCTATAGATACTATACGTGCCGCGTTTTCAACAACTCGTTGGTTATAATCTGCGAGAAGTCCTCGGTCTCTGTTCTGTATGAAGTATATTTGGTGTAATGTAAAGCCATTCCGCGTAAAAACTCCGTCAGTGGAAATCCAAGGCAGGAGGAGAGCCACAGTTGCCAGTCAATATTATTAAAAGAGACTTTACTTACATAGATATAGTTACAGAGCTTTATGAGGTTTAAAGTGTAGACGGTGTAGAGTTATGAGCAGAGAGTCAAGAGCGAAGCAGCAGGGAAGAAGTATAGCATAATAGTAATTCAAGTTAAAGTGCATATAGCCACAAAGTTTGCTCATGTCCCCTCTCATCGCATCGGTTTTAAATGTAACTTTTTTTCATTGCAGAATTTATTTAGAAATAAATCTGCCTGCATGAGAGAGTTCATGGGAGTCTAAGCAAGCTAGAATAGCAGTATCCAATCCACTCCAGTGTATACCGTTTATTTGTAAATAAAGGAAAAGGCTGTTCTATATATGTGAGAGTAGAAGTGAGCGTCAAATGTTCAAGCTCTCAGCTCTCCAATAATAACTTCTCATCATATCCATCACATCAAGTTTAAGTTCCTGTCAATGTGTAAAAAGTGGTGAATTGTCAAAAAAAATGTATATCTGTTTTTGATATTATAATATATATAAAGATCTGTGAAAAATCAAAGTGAGGTTGTATAGATTTATTTAAAAAATTATCAAGTGTGCAGGAAATCTATAAAAAAATGTGACGTCGGAATGGTAAAAAATAATAATTTAAAAATATATACATTGCCTCCTCTTTTTTGTTAAAGCTATATTTCTATATTTTTGGGCTTATGGTTATTCTTCTCTATGCAAGTTTAAATTATTATTGTATTATTGCTATACACTCAATATATGTAAAGTTTCTTGGGTATAGTAAATTTCTTGTTTAGTAGATATTCTGTTGGCAATGGTGTTATTTAAGATAGTATTTTCAAAAATAAAGCTGTTAATCTTAAAATTATGATTATGTATGGTTGCTGAAGCTTTTTACTCTTTTGTAATAAATATTGGGAGTTTTTGCTATTTGCGGTACCTTCTATTGCTCTTGTATAAGTTCGCGATGCTGCTTTTTTCTAAATTAATATTTATTTCGGTATGATTTTGTAAGTATGTTGGAATTTGGAAGCATATATACAAATGGGTTATTTTTGTAAGTTATTTTGATACATGGTTAAGTATTCAGTGGAATTTTTACGGTACATGTTGACGGATTGAAAGTGTTGTGTTGCTAACAAACTCTTCCCAAATGCATTGGTCGTATAGTATCTTATGGTGGTAGAGATGTTTTTTATATATCTACATTGCAAATATCGATAAGAGTCAAAGTTTGCAAAGTTCACTGGAGGTTAGAAACTGGTTCATTTTTTAAGGATATAAGCATGCATTGACATATTTGTCTGTTTCATCTGGTGTAATGATTTTGAGTGTAATTATTTTTAGGTGTGGAAATACGTAAACTTTTCTGTGGCTTTTGAAACGGCATTCATTTGCAGGTCGGGCCGGGTTTTATGGAGCTTCTCGTTTAAAAAAAGTAATCAATGGGAATTGAGATTGGAAAGCTGGGGGTTGCCTGCCGCTTGGCCTGTGTGCTACTGCCTTTGTCTGTCTGGCTTTTTTTGTCAAAATCATTGTAACGAAAGTTGGACTAAAATAATTATACGATCACCCTGAACCTTCGGGAAGTATGTAGCTATAGGAGGTATTTGGTATGAAGTCTGACTGACTGTCATTGGTATTGGTTGGACATCTGTGACCTTCGGTTTGTTAGAGGAAATGCGGTAGTGTATTGATGATACTGAAGTGGGGTGTTATGTGGCTGTATTTTGTTTCATTCTCATTGTAGACCTCTGGAAGTATTCAAATTGATGGAAGTACTATAACACATTCTAGGCTCTAAAATAATATTATTGTTCTTTGGGAATTAGGAATGAATGTTTACCTTGTGGAAAGAATTTTCAAAGAGTTATATTACAATATTTAATGGATATGGATGACCTTCGGTGGACTAACTTGCATGAATTTTCCCCTGACTCTTTGTAAATACCTACGTCCATTATATTTCCAGCAAGAATTTATCTAGGTTTTTTCCTTTAGTTACAAACTTTATGAATCCTTGTTTTTTTTACCACGGGACTTACATTAAAGTCGAGAGCAAGCTGTAGAAACGACATTAAATTCTTTTTTCTTTTTTAACAATAAATTATTATACATTCGTTTGACAATAGAAGCAGTTCATTTCCCTGCAATATCCTGGAGACCTGAGACAGGTTGTTGCTTCCTCAATTAAAGGGAATTAACGTCATGAATAAGTATTATACACATAAGTAGGATGTATGGAGTTAATATTCACCAGCTTACATGTGTATTGATGTGAAGCAGCTGGAATATGGTATGCGGGGTAATAGCGAGTCCCACACATCTATGCCACAAATTCAACGACTTAATGTGGTTTCAGTATGCCTTTAACCTTATTTTATTGGAAAAGTTTGACGTCGTCAGCTATTGTCAGAATTTTATGCAAGGCATAGTTTGTTACAATGCAAGCTGAAATGACATTGTTCGGTCTTCATCGCATTCCTTTTTTACGTAACTGTATAAACAAACCAATAAAAAGTGGGAAATAGTTTAGATAGCAACTATGGTATGAATCCATTTAGATTGGCTTCAATCAGGCAATGGAATATTTTGAGGACTAATATGCAGGCTAACATCAGTATCAAATGATTCAATCTTATCGATCTGGGGAGTTTTTATGATATTTACAGCTTCTAGCACTTAAACCTCCCATATATGTGTTCCCTTTGAAAAACCTGTGTACAATGTAGTACATGGCTCCCTTTATCCGACGAAAGCTTACCATCATTGATAAAGTAATTTGAAATGATCGTCCTGACAATGAATACTGATTTCCGAGCCGTTTACTGTTAAGTACTTAAAGTTAGTAGTTACTTGATTGAAAGTAAGATTTGAAGAGTGTGTATTTGTGTATGGTACGGGCTTTTGATCCTGTATCCAGCAAGGATTTATTTATAATCATGTTTACCAATTCTGGGTAGTGACCTAATTCTAAATTCATGACTGAATTCGTCACTTTCGTCTCACATTTGGCATCAGGATGTCCATGAGTTAAAGTTAGTAGTACGTAATGCGGTTAAGTTCAAATTTCAACTCAATAGCTGTACACTTCCAAACGTTCATGCAAGTTTCGAGCGGAAGGTTATCCATGGGAGACTACTTGCGTCGATGGGCTAGACAGCAAGTAAATTGTATTCCATATTTAATAATGATTTCATTTGTCTCGGTTTAGTGTAAACTACTTGGCAGATGCTGTTAAAATTCATATTTATTCGCATATTTTGTTCTCATGGTCTAGTGTCTAGTCCCTGTATGTAGAGTTTTACTAATCACTCACTATCAGCTTTAAGCATCAGCACCCGGAGCCGGCTCTTCTTTCTCGGTCTTATTTTTTGTGTGCTTATGTTCTTTTTGGCGTTCCATTTGTCTGAAATAATTCCTCATCCCTGGAGACTTGATCCTTAGTCACGTACTACTTTACCGGCAGCTTTTACACTATATTTCCAAATGCATTTGCAAGTTAGCCTTTTACGGCAGACGTGAAAATGTGAGTACTTTTACTAAATGTGTTTTTTGATGTGGAAGCAAGTTTAATTTGAACGGAACAATAAGCTGATCTACTGAGTAGTGCTCCTCTGCTACTTCTGGGTCTCCCTTATAACCTTGGCTTCTGCTTTTATGCTACGTGCTAGATGGTTTAAAATTCAGTAAAAAAGCGTTCTTGAAAGCATAGATTGTAGATTCGATAGAAATTTTATTATCTCCATGGTAATATGATGTGCTAAACTCTTTGGATTAGAAGCATTTTACCATTTAACTTTCTTTCAGTCTCCGTTTGGCACGACTCATCTGAGCTTTTATCTGATGGTGAATGTCACAGCAAATTTTTTCAATCCATTTATTGATCGGCTTTACTCATGGTACAATGCTTTCCGTCTGTGGTCCGACATATCAGACACATTGTATGGATTGTGTTGCAGGCAAAGTATAGAGCGAAAGAAAAGACTGGAAAAAGTACACATCACTTCTTGTCTTCTCCCCATGTGTTACTATGCTCTCGTCATTATCCATTTATGGAGTACTTTCTGCTTCATGTCGACACATGTTTTAGTACAATAGAGGAAAGCCATGGCAGGAATTATTTTTCTCTTGAGAAAAAAACTTTACATCCCAAAATCTCAAGGAAATCTGGAGAAATAAATTGCTGAGATCGCGAAATCGCTGGCATGAATTTTGAAAGGAGTTTTCCTCTGGGACCATGAACTTGAGTCCTCTCATACATTCTGTTCCTACTTTCCCTTTGTGCCTATATAGTTTCAGCATCGGCAGAAGCAAACTTTATTCCAAAGGGTATGGGGAAGCTATATTTTGTTGCAAAGGATGACTTTGTATCGCCTATGCTCTGGCCAAATTTAATCTTAAGCTATTCGTCTACTTGTTTGAAGACAGTGCGGTGTTTACCACCTTGAATTGATTAATTCGCAGTTTGAAATGTGCGCTGTATTATTTCCATGTCATACGTCGTTCTATATGTATGTGCTTTACAGATTTTTAATTTGATTTGCTACACAGATACGTTAGTAGCTGCGGAGTCTAGTTCCTTCTAATCTTAAGATCAGCTGCACATGTCTTCCGAGTCTTCCCACAAGTCTCAGCAGAGAGAGAGAGAAAGAGAGAGAGAGATTCAGTACTACCAAATTACCATTCAGTGAGAATCCTCGAAAGATTTCCTTCTGTTTATGACCTTAGTGTCGGAAAAAGTTTGTCTTAACGAGGGAATTGACTTGTTTCATTTACCATAGCGCTTTTCCTAGCACTCTTATTGTGTTCATATATGTACATGCGTACTGACGCAGTACTCACGGTTATGCACAGTTATAAATAAGACAAATGGAAATGAGTTATCTTTTACCCTCCCTGGAGAGAGAGAGAGAAAACAAACGAGGTCATTCTATAGAAAAACAAATAGTACTTTATTGTATAAAAGGATTAAAATTACCTACATTCCTTATGACACGCTGTTCATCTCCACAATGAAACTGTCAATTGCAGATGCTTCCTGCACTAGTATTTTGTACTACTTTCAGTTTGGAAAAAGAGATAGAGAAATGTAATAGTAATTTTGATGGTTTCTATGATTTGAGGCTGTTTTTGCTATAGAATTTCAGAGAAGTTTTATTTGTTGGTTGACAGCTGTCAATCTTCATGCAAGAGATATGAAGAAATAAAGTTTTAGATGTATTGGTATCCGAGGAACGAGGAATTATCCCTAAATGTGGATGCCTATACTTCCTAATGTCTGCAGCTTCCCATATTTTCTCGCCTGCTGCATTAATAGCTCAAAGCTTAATGCTTCCATTTGATCCGGGCATTATTGGGAAGTTTTGAAAAAGTAAATGAGTTTTCCGTGTAACTGGTGCAGTTCTGTAAAATAGGGTTCAATCTCTTTTGATGTAAGTTTGTGTGTAGGATGGGAAATCGGTTGGGTATGATGAGGATCAAAGGCCAAGGTTTATCATGACATGAAGTTCAATTATTGAGCTTTATTTTCATTCGTATTTATTGACCCTGTAAAAAGCCTGTTCTTCTGTAGGACTGGAAAGGTCATTTTCGGATTAGAGTCGAGTTAGAGATAATAAGGAGAAGCGAGTCAACTGTTGTATTGCTTCTATGTAGGAAACAAATGTCTCCAGAACTCTAATGGATATTGCATTCATGCGGTGCATCTTGGCAAGGAGTCCTTAATCTTGTAGAATTGTAGCAGTGGGAAATGATACAGTAATTTTATAACTGTATATGTGTATTATTATGTAAAAGGCTGGGATGTTCTGTGGGAAGCTAGTACGGTTTGATAATTTTTTGTTTTTTTTATTCTCATCGTCTTTCGTTCAGAGCTCACTCCTCTTTCAGTTGTTGCTTTTGCTTGGACCTAAGTACATACTGTTTTCTCTGTGAGCGTCTTAGAATTTTGTAGTAGCGTCTATGTGCATCCAGTTTCATAGAGAAGATTAGGTGGTTTGTTTCGGAGAAGTGCCAGTGTCGTAATGCAGATGCGGAGATGTGGCTAACTATACATGAGTCTTTTCCCTACTGAGATAAAAGCAAGTACGCCTTCCCCCGTAGTTTTCGTTCATTTCAATTGCGATGCACTCCAAATTGCTTGCTAGTTGCATCCCTCTTGGTTTGGTTTCAATTGAATCGGAAAGGATATTAAACCGGATTATATACTTCGGCTTCATCTCCCACTGCTGCCACTGAAAACAGTTCCACGTCTTTCATTGCATAAGTGTTGGAAAGGTCGTAGCCTTTATGACGCCAGCAATGCTCTGGAGCCTGAGAATTACAGTTTCTCTAACTTTTTAGTAAGTGGGTGTACCATGTCATAAATGTTGGTTGATAATCAGTCTACTATGCTGCTCTGTAGTTTCATTCAAGTGTATGAAGCTTGATTCTGGAAAGCACAGTAATAGTTTGGAAAGGAAGAAAAAGTTTCCTAATGGTGAATTTTTTGCGGTTTTGGAAAATCACAGGCACATAAATATTTTCCAGCATTTTGGGGAATCCAATTTGTGAGCATAAAGGCCGGGAATAACGTGGGAGTAGTTTTCCTTAATATTAAACCATGTAGCTATTTTAATAGTTACGCGTAAATGCTTTATCGCAAAATTTGGTCTCAGGAAGTACATTGTCCGAATTTTTCTTTCCCTGTTTATTTTTACATTTTTTACTTTGAAGTACATTTTAATTGCAGATTCCAAATGAACGACAATAGAATATAGAATTACATGCATGAGAAGCGGTTGAGCAATGCATGGTGAAGTATGTATTATACTCGCAGATGAGACGGATTTTAATAGTATCAATAGTGGTAATTATACATAACAAACGGAAGTTGTTATGTACCACTCTCCCCGTACACTCTTCCTTGAACCTCGATAGTCAGCAAAACTGCACCGTTGCACCATAATATGCATTCTTCAACGATAGATGAAAGAAAAGAATGTGACCATGGAAAGGAAAGGATCCAGAACAAATATCTCTAGCACTCAAGTGTAGATTTATTTGACTTGCAGTGAAGCCTCGATTGAATGTTAAATATACATACAAGCTACTTATGTATGTAGGAGCCAAAACATGGTCAAGCATTAGAACTTGTGCACAATAATGATAATTATTATTATAGGCATTACCACGTCGTGCATTAAATTGTAGGATTGATTTTGAATAGTTTAAATAAACATTAGTTTTAATACGCCACCATTCAACCATTGCTCCTCTGGGATAAATATGACCGTGAGAATTGACATTTGATTTGATTGTACGATTTCCTGTAATCGATCTGCTCGATTAATGACCTAGGATATGTATAGCGTAGGTGACCAGAGTTTGATCGAAATTATAGCCTTTAGTTGAGTCACAAAATAAATAGACTGCACACGTTTTTGACTTAACTCTTCCATGTAAAAGTACTTTGGGGTTTGGAGATAACGATATATAGATTTCAGAGTTTTCAGTTTTCTGTTATGCAATTACAAGCTACTGCATATTAAATCGCTAGACCAAATATGTATGGGCATTACACTGCAATGCATTCATTGCCAGTTGTGTTAAAAACATGTGTCTGGCACTAGTGTGAATTTTAGGTAGATCAATCATGCATTTTTAGTGAATTACGTACTAATTACAGCTTAAATTATAATTAACCTTGAAATCCTACCGGAACCTGAATGTTGAGGTACATTTTCCTATTTTGGCGCATGCAATAATTCAACACTTAAAACCAGTGAATTAATAATTAAATTACAGGGGAACTTCATTGTGGAGGTGTTGATTTTGAGTAATTCCATTAGTCCATTAGTTTGTGAGCTCAGAGAATGTAATTTTGTAATTTAAAAAAAGAACGATTATTTGAAGTTTTTCCCCATAGTACTGAATAATTATGTGCATGGAAATTCCTATATTATATACAGTAAAAGTTCCTTATAACGACCGTGCCAAGTAGATGTTCTAGAAATAGCGGTGGTGGCAAACGTGCCTTCCCCATTTAAACACGTTACATGTAGTCACATTATTGTCAATAATGGCTATAAATCCGTTTGCGATGGCGTCATGAAAAAGCGTTTGCCTGTGATGCATGTATTTTAAGCGCTTAATGCAGAAACTCGGAAAAATATTCACGGAAAAAATGAAGCCTTATATAAATTAATTTGCTTTGTTCCAAGTGACAATTCCTGAGAGTATTTGTAACTGAAGCGAAAATAGTTTTGTAACGTAACATGTACACATGAACAGCTTATCACTACGTTGTTTGTTCAGCGAATTCGTGAAAAATGCTTTGCAAGAAGTAAATAACCGCAGTACAAAATATTTTTTCATCGCTCTTTGCTTATATTGTATGTGAAATTAAATTTTGATGTGTATTTACCTGTGCTGTAGAACTCTAATTGTAAGAGCAGAAATTTCAATGGGGACTGCTTTGACTGTAAAGGTACAATCCTTGCAAAATGCTTGTTATTGTTAGGGGATCGTATGTACTAAAAAAAATTGAACTGTTTTTCCTTTGTAGACTTTCTTGAGACAGATTCCTATCCTAAAAAGTTCATAGCATAAAAGTCTTAATTTATCAGACGGGGAAAGGGAGTATATAGTAGCTCGAAAAGTCTTAGTACATACTAACATTAAAATATGTGGATATACGTGATCATTAAAAACAATAGTAGCATTCCAGCTTTTTATTATTAGATTGTGCTTAATAGGTTGAATTGTAAAAATATACCGGAACACCAATTGGGCGATTTTTAAATTGTTTCTCGCGTGTCCTGTAACTACACCGAATGTTTTTGTGCTAAATAGCATTGCCTGCAATATTCTTGCATGTGCATATGGGGTAGACGGGTAGATGCTAATGGGCCCATGAAAGTCTGTTGTTCAGGTAATAATTATTAAGTATGAGAGGATAAAATGGTAAAAGTAGAATAATGTGGACATTGTCATAGTCATATAGCTATTAGAATGATTACTTTTCGTAACCAACCAGCCAAGATAAGGAATGGTTGTAGGTTGGCCCGTAGGCCGGTAGTAGTATCTATGACCTGGAGCATGTTTTTCCTACACTTTGAACTAATATTTATGTGAACTAGGGTGAACTTTGCATAAAATATGTGTTGGGAACGTTATTTCAAGGTTATTACTTTCATCTCCATAACCCAACCACAAAGTCTTCTCCTCCCAACAACGCAACGCCAAATTGTGATCATAGAAATATTTCCTGCTCTACCTCTCTTGTAACGTGCAAGTAATTACATAGATTAAGCTTTTAATTAATTTGTGTAGTAGAAAAGCCATATTAGAGGGTGATATAAATCAATGGACTCAAAAATGCTGCGCCAAGAACATTTTTAGCTTGTGTATATATTTCTTAAGCATTTCGGAGGATGCTCCTTTATATGCTAAATGCATGTGCTCGTATATGTGGTTCAAGTGGTTTAGCAACTGCAGAATTGTGCTTTTGATGTTAATGTAGCCAATGTAAGTATATGTTGGGCTGAGAAGGGGAAAATTTCACTCGTGATTTCATTTGATATGCATCTGCTATTATGAGATAGATGAGGAAGGTTGGCGTACTATGGAAAAAATGTGTAAGCTCTAATTTTGAAATAAATATTTGCAGTTTAACCGGAGCAGATGTACTACTTGGATCTCAGTGCAAGATTGTCATTGTAATGTATGGTTTGCTCAGAATACGCTCACACAAAGTTGCACCTCATTTTTTTACCCAACTGCTCCTACACCGGGTTGGTTGGCTGTGCGTGTGTATTTAAGTATACTACTCCGGCTGCTGGGAAGAACTGGGCTCCTCGTGAATTGAAATGAGTCAAGTGTATACTAGTGACATGGCATCTACGACGTCAGCCACAGTTTCCAAGAAGCCTACGGATATATCCCCGTCTGCCTATGCGATGAGTACGACAGTAGAGAGATCGGCTGAATGTGTCCTAGCCGTTTTGTCGTCGAACACCACAATTCCTCCTACTTACGGTCGGAGCATTAGTTCTCCATGCGGAAGTGCACCTAACACAACGTCTCCTACAACGTCAGGCTCCCAGTCACCGAGGAAAGGTAGTCCTAATCAAAATCAGAAATTTCATCCTGATTATGAATCTCCTTCTTCACTAATGTCCACATCACCAAGTTTATCGAGAAAAAGTTATCCTGGGGCTAGTTCGAGTGATCATAGTAATAGTTATCAGCATCAACAACAACAACAGCAGGAGGAGGAGCAGCAAGAGCAACAACAGCAACAACAACAACAACAACCACAGCAGCCACAACAAGACCCACAAGAATTAAAATCTCAAGAAAAATTTGAAGACTCTGTTAGTAATCAACCAGAAACAAAGGAAGAAATTATTGAGAACGAAGACGATTCTTATGACTGTGAGGATGGGCCGAGTATAAGTGAGGATAGAAGTCTGACCGAGAGTATACCAGACTCATTTCATACGCCAAGTGCTTCAATTCAAAATCTCAGTGTTACTGCGTCAAGTAAACAACAACAACAAGTGACTTCAACAAATTCTTCTTCGTCGAAAAATATTAATATTCAACATGGGGAAGCTAGTGGTTTTAGTATTAATAATAGCAATGTTCGTGCATCTACTAGAAGCACTACAAGTTCCAAAGGATCTGATTCATCTGGTCATGGTGGTAATGGGGGTAGTGGTGGGGGTGGGAGTACTGACCGCGGCAGTTCTACTGCCATTAGTAGTACTACCAGTAACGGAACTTCATCAAAAAGTGACAAGGATAGAGATTCCTCATCAATTAATAGTTCCTCGAGTTCCGGAAAAAATCAAAAAGAAAGTCCTAAGCAGAAGAAAGAGATACATACACCTAAAGGATCCCCGGAAGGAGCGCATCAATTACATAATAAATCTCCTCTCGATGGACCACAATCCATGGGTAATGTAAGCCCCGAACTTACAGCTAGTGTTGAGTCCAATGTTTCCAAGGAAAGTAGCGGTTCTAGTGGGAAGGAGACCGTCGTCATTCCTCCTCATCATTATGGCCCGAAACCAAATAAAAAGAAAATGTGGTATCATGTCTTCTACCCTTCTTACAAAACTCGTAGTGGAGATTTTAAACGGATTTTTAAAGACTTACCGGCTGAGGAACGTCTAATCGTGGGTAAGTCATCCTTTATAATGTAGGGGTTCTTTATGCTCACGTGATATTTCATCATATTCATTATTCATTCTAATACTCAGCTATATAAAATTGCTACATATTTGAATTTTTGTAGCAGAATAAGTTTGAAGCCTTATGCTACAACGTATGACTCATTTTTAGTTGAATGAAATATTTTCTATCTGGATCATATATTTTTTTCGTTGTTGCAAGTAAAGTATGGCATTGGAAATGTCTTGTAACTTTATACTACCCTAAGTGGTTAAGTAGCGTTGCATGTTATGGAGCAACGCGTCACCATTTCCATTAATGCAATAGTATGCATATCTGTGCGAATAAATGTATTCATGTTTTTTTTGTTTCCCGTGGAAAAGTTTACTTACCTATATACATAATTATGCGCTTAACATGCCTTTATTGCAACATTGACAGATTATTCGTGTGCTCTTCAACGAGAGATTCTAATCCAAGGACGGATGTACGTGTCACAAAATTATATCTCATTTTACGCGAATATATTCGGATGGGAAACGCAGACATCCATACGATTGAAGGATGTGACAGCAATTACGAAGGAGAAGACAGCCCTAGTCATTCCAAATGCAGTTCAAGTGTCCACTGAATCCGAGAGATTTTTCTTCACATCCTTTGTAACTCGAGATGCTACTTACGTGATGCTCTTTAAATTATGGCAAAGTTCACTCTTGGAAGATGTACGTAACGTAAGAACAGACCGCTATAAATGTTGTAGTGCTTTACATTTGGGATAATTATAATATGTCTTGTATTCACTATTTAGTTTCAGTCTCTTTCTCTCTCGCTCTCACTCTCACAGCAGTCAAAAAATTGCAAAAAACACCATGCCGAACGCAAAAATCCTTGTCTCAACATTTTTTGGTGTAGCAAACGTGTATCACACACCTTACTTTATACTTTCGGTATCACATTTCTATGTTGGGCTGGGCTACAAGCTAGTTTTTATATTTGTGTTGTTTTCTTTTATGTTGGTTATGTCCTGTGGGATGGGGGAATATGTTGGTTTTCAAACATTTTAATGCTAATTATTTGTTCTATCACGTTTTATCCTTGTCAAAAAAAACCTTTTAAAAAATTATTTTGTTCTGCATTTATCCACCCTGCGGACATACATATGAGTTTGCTACACTTTATAATTTATGTTTTATACGACACTCCTGAGTGATGAGTCTGCAAATAATTAAAGCCTCTTCCTGAATTCGCATATTATCGGGTGCTGATTATATGTATGGGGTTTGCCGCAACTCGAAAATATGTTTGGTTGCCATTGCATCGCAAATCCAAGTGTGTTGTGTGGATCTCTCCGTGTCAGCAGCAGCTGCTTTTCACAGTCGAATAAACAAAGCCTGCCTGCTGATCCTCGCTGTAAAAGCCAAATTGATTTTTATGCTTTTAAGGTTTCTCAATTGGATAAAAACAACTGTATAATTATATTTATATGTATTGCAAATATTGAATTCAAAACAAGTTTTTATTTTTGTATACCCGTATGCATACATAGCCCAATTCATTTTCAGTAATGAATGTATGCATCTACTATATTATATGTATATTTTGATTGAGAAGACGGAAACGAATTCTAATCTTTTTTGATCCCTCGTGTCTATCACTTTTCCTTCCTCTGTGTTTCCCAGCTACACATCTATATATGGATATAATAATTTCCCATGTACATATATCTCTACATGTATGTACGTACATAATTGAAAGAGGCTTGAGTCTTGTTGACATTTCATCTTATGTCAGAAATTAATTGATAATTTGGGGTTTATTTTATCTCTCTCGCTCCCGTGCTTCCTCCAATTCGGATGTTTCAGACGTTGCCAACAAAGGAGATTTGGAAATTAGTTCACTCTTGTTATGGGGACGAGTTGGGCGTGGCGAGTGAAGAAGACGCTGAAGATTTCCTTACATGTACTTCAGGTACCCTAGTAAATGCTCCCAGTGTGTCAACTTTGATGTCTGCTAGTGATGGAGATGACAGCAAATCAATAACTGACATCGATGTACGGGTAAGTTCCTTCCTTGTCAATATTTAATCATTCAAACTTGTTAATATGACACTTTCGGAAATCTATATACATTCATACTATTAACCATGACCATCATCATCCACCTCTCGCTCATAAAATGATGAATAAAAAAAATTGACTGCCGTATTACATTTCTATTCTATGATGAGAATAAGTTTGGAACAAAAGTTGCTCCTCCACCAACTTTTTCCATCCTTCTATTCTAGATTTTGTTCGTAAGTTTAGAACTTTGCATGCCATTCATGCTCATTTCAAAGTCCCAACTATTCTTTGACAAAGGATGCATGTAAGTGCTACTATGTATTTTGAAGAGAAAAAAGCATTTTGTGAGACTAGTAGATACTACTCTGTTAGTTATGTAGAGAGAAGCCTTGAAGAAGCATTTGGTGCACGTGTGTGAGGATATTCAGGCTACATATTTATTCAATATCGTGTAGGATTATTTATGTGCCTGCTGATTCCCCTTCGTGTTCCTTACAATATTGGACTAGTATAACAATAATCATAATGATTTGCCCCCGCCTACATCCTTCCCCTTTGCTCCTTGTACGTGTGTCCCTATGGTAAGGACTTCTTTGCGGCTTGGAAAACTCTAGTGCGGAAAATTAGTAATAAAAAGAAATATTGAATGACCGACCCTAAATGTGAATTATGAAAATGCCCTCAATTCTTATTGAGCAACTGAGCGTTCAATTTTCTGGTTGAATATGTTTACTTTTCTCTGTATAACTCGGAAGAAGGGTAAATTATTATTCTTATTTTCCTTGATGTATTACGGAGGAAAAGTAAAAGTAAATAAAAAAAATGGAGGTGTATAGAAGGATTTCAATTTCCGACGCAATGCCGATTAGCTTTGTCTATATAGTCAACCTGAATAAAACTATTATTATTTGTCTATATAGTGTTCTTTTTGTAGAATATTCAGCACCAATCTACTTGAATAAGTGGAAAATTCCATTAAGTATCTCTTTTTTGGCCTTTACTTTGACTATACCACAGGGTATATATTAAATAATCATGTAAATAAATGTGTCTATTTATTTATGGAGGTGAGTATTTTCCGTGGCTTTTAAAATATCCGTACTTTGTATAGATTGTATGATACTTCTATATACTGGTTATTAAATAAGAGAGGGTTCAGAATGTGGGTTGATGTTGATGTGAGGTGTGTGTGTGTAGCCCTATAGCCCTACTGACAAGTTCTATCAAAATGCATTATGCGTGTTTTGTAAAACATAAACTGTACAGTGGGATATGTAAGCCAAAGTAAGCCAAAATGTATAGTCTCATAGACTACGTTGGATTATTCAAGTATTTATACAGTATACACTAACAATGTGGGTTATTCTGACACAATTTTCTATCATGTTGATGCCCAAGAGAAGAGCAAACAATGAACCGGGAAAATAGATACAGCGTGAATCATTTTATTCGATGGTTATCCATCAAAGTCAGGATTCCTTTTTAGGAAATATATGTACTTCCATGTATTTTATGTGTTTGTGTGTGTGTGGCTTGAGTTACGCAGGGAAAGAATGGATTGGAAAATTCCTCAGGGTTATAATGTTTACCTGGCAGGTGTGTGTATGTATGTATGTGTGTGTCTCTGTGTTTGTGTGGACGTTCGCAATTCAAGTAACGTGGCAATTTATTTTCGAGAATTTTCGATTTTCTGAGTTCTTCCCCACCCTTGGTTTCTCTCCCCTTTCTTTGCGAGCAGAATTTCTTTAGTATTGCTCTCTCTCTCTCAATGGCCTTGTTTTAATACCAGCTAAGGAAAACACTTTCTTCTTGTATACAAGCCGCAGTGAAAGCTTGTGCCGCAAGTCTGCTCATATGATTGGGGTGGATCGATTTTCCCTAAGAATTGAAATTTTAATGAGAAAAAAATTAAATTGACGTGGTGGTTTTTGGAGCATGAAGTACTTGTACATATTGTCCCGTTCCCGAAAGTGAACCATCCGCTCTATCTATAGAGCGCGATGGAACTATTTTCACCCCAAA
>JAQFXU010003417.1:0-16303 GCA_034693705.1 Spatulosminthurus flaviceps | reverse complement strand
TTTTAACAGGTTTCCGAGTGCAAAGATTTTGGTGTGGGATCCTGTTAAATGGCCTGATTTATTTTTTACTGTGTACTCACAATCTGCTACATTTTCGGTTTAAGCTTACAGTTAAATTAAAAATACCAGATAATCAGTTCCCGAAGAGAGATTGTTTTAATTTAGGTTAGGTTTCAATTCCCAGGAAATGATTCTATCTCGTTATTACCTGTAAATAATTAAATTCCCAACGCCAACAGGACGACAATTTTACGCCAAGAAAAACTTACGGTTTTGTAACTTGCAATAACAAAGACTGAACATCTAATTATTCAGAAGTAAAAACCTATTTACAGAGGCATTCGCGAACTTACAACCACAAAAATCCGTTCTTTGTAATTGAATATCAACTAAACAACCAAATTCTAAAATTCTAGAAGCGTAATGTAATGCATTACAGGATACTGCACTGACTCTCCTTTCTGCATTAGATTTATATAGTCGAAGTATCCCACTATCACCGAAGGTTAAGTTGCAGGTGAAAGCTTCTTAACTTATCTCACTTTCCCCCACGCCATTCCGGAAACAAATTAAGTACATTACTGCCAAAGGAGCTTTTTGATGTCCCCACGGGTATTTTGCGGGGAGAAAATCAGATTAAAAACTTCGAGTTCCCGCTTCCCGAATGTAAAAATAATGGGCATCCAGAATTCAGAGAAATAATAAATTAGTATTATTATTCCACCCATATTAAACATACTCCATGAGTGAAAGTAGATGAAGGTTTCTTTCTAAGAAATGGGACTTTATACTTTATACCGCGATTCATTCGAGTAGGTCTTTTACAAAACATCCTAGTACAAACAATCTTAACCCTTTACATACTTTTGCTTGCATACCAAGTTTCAGTTTTTGACCCTCCCAACGGATCTCTCTTCTTGATTTCTGAGGCCATCTGTACCTACGACTGGGGGTGGTGCATATATTTGAGAAGACTGGAGGTTTATTTCGAGGTGATATGTAGGGCAAAATCAAGATGTGTTTGCAAAAATCTGATAAGTGTAGATACTATCTATAAATTATCTAGTTTGTAATTGTAACTAGAATAATAGCGTACGTACGTACATGTAAACATTATTGTAAACTCTAGAGAATAATTAAGCATAAACACAGTTTACCTAATACTGGTTTCTTTAAACTGCAGTGCAGGCTAAACTACTTCCAGTTTAAGTTACTGCACTATAAATCCCACTTCAACTTCAGCATGAATATTCCCTACAAGTCTCAGTTACTGATTTATTTATCCTCCACCACGAGTCCTTCGATCTCTTCTCATCCGGTTAGCGGAACATATATAGATATTTTGATCTGTAACCTGTAACGTAATTTTGAACTGAAAACGAAACAACGAAAAGAAAAATAATATGAAACCCATACAAGTATAGGAGCACTACGTATAAGCACATAAAGCACTCATAAGCAGGCTGGATGAAATGGCGGAAAAACCACAGAAACCTGACATTTTGGATTCAAAGTCAAGGCAATCGCAGAAAACTACGGTGGCTGGAGCTCATTTTCGGCAGTGGTTTTCTCGACAGTAGAATTAGTCTACTGTTTGCAAAACTTACATTTACCATTTAAAGCTTATGGCCGTAACAGCTATACGTTCAGCATTACGTCGTAATCCTTAACTCAGAAAATGACCGGATGTGGCGCTAAGTATTCGTTTGTTGTTCCGGTGCAATTTCTGGCCAGGCTTTTGGAGTTTTCATTCGTTAGAATGATAATTTCAAACACATACCCTAACTCTAAAAATCTTGATAGTATAGACAAACAATGCTGAAAACGTTCTGAAAACAATTTGACAATCACTTACCCTTTCAGCATTTGTAAATGATGTGAAGATGAATTCTGGTAATTAGCCTTATATTTTAAATAGGTTAGGTAATTATAGAGTAAATTTAAAAAATCCAACTTTGCTGGAGGTTGGAATTACTTTGTCCAACGCATCGCTTTCAAAAAGGCTAGCATTCTCTCTATTCCACTAGTTGTAAGCTGAGGATAGTTACATAATTTACTGCAGTTTCAGATCCAAAGAACTTGTTGGTCAAAAAGTCATGTTTTAACGTCCAAAAACCTTTATCTCAAACGGTTTCTGCACTTACAATCATGTACGTAAGGTTTCCTCACTTCGTAATGTGAGGTTGATACTCACAAATATCCTCTGTCCAGCAGTCATCTTAATGACCACTGTCCAGAGGTATGCTAATTGTAGATAGGGATAAGTCGAGAGGAATAAGTCAGAAGTTGGTATCTGTCTCTCGACCAGACCAGAGCTCCGTTTACTTCAATAAATCAATATAGTAAAACCTATTTATCACGATCTAACGCGATCATCTTATTTGATCTACTGATCATCATCCCCATGATCATCGATCATATACCCCTAGCTATTAACCTAGTTATTAAACTAGTTATTAACCTCGTATGTAAGAGAGGCATCTCTCAGTAACAACCATGTTGAAAAAAACGGATTGCTTGGTAACTAAGTAGAATCCAGTTTTATTGTTCAACTCTCAATCGCACATTATGGTCTGCGATCATCGTCAGGGCCAAAAAGAGATTAACATTACAATTGTATGATTACAATAAACCTTCTAATCAGTCGGTGAAAATTATTATTTTTCTTAAAATAATTCATCAGTCATCCCATTCTTCTTTTGTTACTAATTACATGTCTTTCAACAGCTGATTTACTTAGATTTTATTGAGCTTATAAAGCAATTATCCCCTGGAATGCAACCCCTAAAGTCAGTGGCCTCATCCCACTACGTTCAAGGCAACACTTCGCATTATTTGGACCCTTAAGGAATCTTGGAATAATATTGGAACGTTGGAAGCGTAAATAACAACATGAGTTATATAATGAAGACGTGAAAAAATAATATTTCTTGGCTGTTTTTAGTTGAATGCCACTCCTGTAATAAAAGATGCTCAAAGCAAAATGACAAGTTCTACTAATGTGACTTTGAAACTGACGAAAAAATCCCGAGAGAGAAGTAAAAAAGCCCTTGTTATTTTAAATCCGAGGAACCTCTTTCCTGAAAGTTACGTCTCTGGGGTAAGCTTGTACAAGCTGAAAAGGGTGAGGAGATTTTTTGAGAATCCCTTGTCAACCATAGCATGGCGCTGTATTGTACAGCTGCAGGAACGCCATGGCCTACAAGACTCGAGACGGGAAAGAGAGGAACTTACTGTTAAAATTGCAAAAGTCGATTGGACTGACTTCTTCGGTTGATTCGATGGACTATCGTGTGTTTTAAATGTAAGGTATAGGCCACACTGTGGAAGCTTTCCATTTATAAATCCTACAACACAGGCGAGGGCTGTTGTAGAGCAAAGAAAAGCGAATATGTGTACTTCATATACATACATACTACCCATAGAATAGTATGTCCGTGCACACTGCACATCCTATCCCTAAACCATTAATACTTTGAACCATAGGATATATAGCTCCACATACATAAAAATAATAGGAATGGAATGGAACAGACCCACAAGACCAACGTAGCTTTTTTGAACTCGCACACATAAGAAATATAGGCAACAGAGAGTATTGTGTCTTGAGCACGGCTTTGGTCGTCGAAATATAATAGCATTGAAAGTGTGGTTCATCAGTGTTCGTTCACCGACTCTTCTTGGTAAATATTATATTTAGAATCCATCCTCAAAGCTTATTGGATTCATCGATATTACAGTGAGGAAGACTGCATTGGAATTTCTCTCATTGTCAGTACGAAATATTTATTCTTGAGTGAGAGACAAATCATTATATAATTTTTCCAACGATTATGTTTTTTGAACATCCACGATCCAAGATTCCATGATTAAATGCATAACTTGTAAAAATAGTGTGTGTCGTCCAAGAATACTTGTGGATATTTGATCCAACCGTCGGAGGATTTGAAAAGTCGGCTTGAAAGAAAAAAAAAGGACGAAGTGGATTGTGTGAAGTATTTCCAACTCATCAAATGTTTGAGACCTGAAAAAAACTTTGGTTCTTGGGTAGGGCCTGATTAAATACGTGTGCAGTATTTTCATCATCCAGAAATATGTAGAAGAGAATTTTATATGTTCAAGCCCTTTACTTCTATCCTTGAGGTGGAATTTTTTCGACGAGTTTGGATTTTTGAGCAACCTTGAAAAAATACAAGTTTGATTGAACTGTCGATGGATTTTCAATGTCTGTTTCCTAAAAAAATCTCTGACACTTTTTCAACATCCTAATTATGGACTTGATTTTGAGGACATAGTGAATTTCGTTGTATTTGTATCTGGCAGATCCATAAATTTGTGTTTGATTAAAACAAAAGTGGATTAAATTTTGAAAGCATATTTATTGAGTCAATTTGGTGGAAATGTATGAATGATGATGGGATGGGAATTTAGGAGAGGCTTCATGGAATTATTAATGAAGTTGTAAGTTATTGGGGAAGTCGGTATAGGAGTTTTTGTGGACATAAATACAATTGGATTATATATGTATATATATTTCTGTTGAATTTCTTGTGAACAAGTTGTTTGAGAAGGGCTTATGGCATTTCTTTTGTAATTATAAAAAATATATCTGTACCATCAGAAAAAAGTGTTAGCTCCATTGACCATCCGTAGCCATACCGGATTTGTTTGGGAGTCTGTTACAACATCGACTGCGGTATGCCAGTCTCCATTTTGTGGAAGTAAATTTAATGAAATTATTGGTTATTACATAAATGAAGTAATTGTTATTGTTTTTTTTACTTCGACGGGCTTTAATACACACCTACATAAATTGTATTGTTGTGCGTTGTGATACCGAAGTTGACTGGAGTTGATCATCTAGAGAGTTTTGGTTTCGAACTTGTAGTTTTAATTGATGTTGGTTGAAAATAACCAGAGTGAATTGTCTTTTTGCATTGGGGTGGAAATAGTGCGAAAGAGTGCATTACATTCCATTGGTCTGAGAGTGTAGGTGACAAATTCAAGAAATAGAAAGAGATAAAGAGTCGTCTGCAAACATTACTTACTTGAATATAGTTCATCGAATGTAGTAGAAGAGACTCAAAAGTATTTTTTACTTTACGAACAAGAAGAGTCCCAAAAAATCCCGACGGGAACGGAATCAATTCATTCTGTCTCACAAGTCTGATGGTGAATCAGAATCCAATCCACTGATTGCACCCAACATTACATAAAGACAAGTTTTTTTTGGCACCTTGTCCAAAAAGTAAAAAAAAGAAGAGCAAGAGGAAAACTTCTTGTAGACCAGGCAAAGGTCGTCTTCCACCGCATCGTTCGGCCTCCTTTTTAATGCTAAATTCTTTATCATCCAAGAATTGAAAACTTTTTGTGTGCATCCTTCTGCAGTATATAGCACAACATACGAAGGGTCCCCACTAGGAAGGATGAAGACTACAAATGATGGTTTGTTTTGATTTTTTTATTTGAGAAGATTACTTAAGTAATAATTGCAAAATTACATTTAATAATACATCTTCACTCCAATCTCTTATAATTCCTCTGAATAATAATTATTAGTCTTTGTCCTGTTTTTTATTTATTACATCCTCCTTTATCACATTTCTTCAATGATTATGGAGCAAAAATCATGTGATCTCTCTTGCTGCTCTCTCATTATTCACTATTTACTATGAAATTGCTTGTAACATCACCCAAACCACTTATACTTCTGCCAAATCTACTTGCATATACCTACACATGTTATTTTTTCATTGCTATGGGTTAGAATATAGAAAGGGACATGACTGGAAGAGTGATTGATGAAAAATTGCCAGATGAAAGTTTTTTTGTTTGAAGAATATGTATGTACCAGGGTTAATAATATTATAATGAGTAATCTAACCTTTTGAGTTATTGAATCCAATTATTCGATTTTGATTAAAAAGTGTGATTTCCACTTCTTACTTCCTAGATTTTTTATTCTCTCCCCTCCGTTCCTTCCGGACAACTGGTTTTGAAACTGTAACAAATATGTCACTGTCCCCCAACGTTTTTGTCATGTTGAATTGACTTGCTGGGCTTATATGTAATAAAATAATAATAATGATTAACGTCATCTCAGTCGGAGAATTTTCTTTATTATGTTCCCCTCTCTATGAATATCTGTAATTACGAGAGTGTTAGTACTTACATATTTGTATTTATAACAGTAATAAATATTTTATTCTCACAGTTCGAACCAGCTTGTTTATGTTGCACTTTGTGCTAGTTCTTTGATGTCCGATTTGATATTGTGTTGCATTAACGATATTGCACACATTCCTGGAAAAAATTAGATCAAGTTTGTTTATAAATTGACTCAATTTATATTTATATGAGATATAAATTGTATGGATTAAAAAGTAGTAGGAAAATTTTTGTTGGCCTCGGACTTTAACAAAATTATTGAATAGATGGTTAATTGTGATGTTGAAGGTACAATATATGAATAAAACAATTTTTTCAGCATGTCCTTTATCTTCTAGTCCCGGCGCAAATATTTGTTTTATGGTTTTTATATACTTGAATTGCACAATTATTATATGTATCATTTTATTTAACCAAGAATGTGTCTGGTACTCGGCACTTTACAGTTTTGTTTTGTAGTGTACTGGAGGATTCTACCTTTAAAGTTTCATCTACCTATAAATGTGGAATGTAAATACGTTGTTAGCGCATTTTTAAAATGTAAATACTAGTATTTTTGTGGTAACCGCACTGCTGCTATAATATATTAGAAACTGCTGTATTTACTACATGTATGATTTATAATAGTCGAACTGCTATATCCCGTTTTGTTTCACGCGTACAATTTACAACAGCGTAGTATAACTATACACGTATAACTAAAATCTGAAAAAATGAAAATGTATGGCTGTTTGTTGCGTTTATTGAATACAATTTATTGCACTTATTGGTTTGGTTTGGTTTGGATTCTGTGTTTATATTTTTGCACACTTACTTTTAAGTTTATAATTTATTAGGTATAGAAATAATGTTTTTATAATAATGATACTGATATAATGTAAAAATTTTTGGTTTGGTATTTATTCCTGGACTGATATACTCGTTTATTTGATTTTAACATGTAGTGCTATGCATAAGGATTCATTATTATTTCCTGTAAATTAGTACACATATTTTATCACGTATAATTTAAAATATATTGTATTCATTGCAAATATTCACTGCGATTGCACTTTGCTTTTACTCCTCTTCATTTTTTCTATTTGTTCAATAATACAGTTACATTCTGTTTTCTAGTTGTCAGACTGATGGTCACAATCAATCACCCATCTCGTTAGGATCAATGATAAATCACAATGAATTTCTTGAATGGAAGATTCGTAGTATTGATTTAAATCTTTGAGGACATTTTTAATAAGGCAGTTATAAACAAATGCTATACCTTCACCGTGTACACCTTTCACTTTACTACTTACTTGACGTAACTAATTGGCTTTAAACTTGATAAATTAGATTCATTTTGCAATTCATGTATGCATATACGTAAAAGTAACTATGTATATTGGTTAATTGTTAATGAAATATTTCTCATACTCGTGAGTTCTTAGGGTCCTTTCATAAACAACTTTACGGTAAATTACAAAATGCCCAATTAGTGCATAAGCAGGGTTCTTCTGAGAATTTTAACTATTTGTTTTCACTATTATTACTGATAAGCTGAAAGCTGAATATTATTTTTCGTAGAAATTGTCGGGTGAAACGAAAATATAATCGTGAAATATATAGCTTAGCTTGTATTTCCTGAAATTATTTAGGAGGAATGAATTCACACGAAATACGATGCAGATATTAATGAGTCTGTGAATGAAAGAGGGACTTATAATAAAGAATTTTTCGTTTATTATAAAGGGATAGATTTTGTAGAGTACGGTGCACATTATGCTATGTACATAGAGGCTAAGTTTTGCCATGTTTTCGTTTTGTGCATTGACTGCATATTAAACTACTGTTAGTAAAAGTAAAAGAGTCTCACGGGCGAATCTTATATTCAGCATTTTCAGCAGTCTCTCTCACTGGTGAAGAGAAGATTATAATAGAAACGTGCTAGTCTCCAATAGTTTAAACATTACATTTCACTTAGGTTACGTCATGTCTTTCTCTCTCTCTCGTGTACCTTACCTCCCAAGGGCAACGCGAGTAGTCACGTTGACATTAATAATAAAATGCACCATGTTTATCAACCATAAGGATCTTTTACTAGTTTATATGAATCCTTGTAAATTGGGTATGCGGAGATGGAAATTTATTTCATTCTATTGTTATGAAATATTTATATATCTTTGTGTAGGTCAGATATTATATTTTCTTTTAATTTCGTTCGGGCTGCTTCATTTTTTCATTTTCTGGAAAGAGAGAGAGAGAGAGAGAGAAGCCAAAAGTTTCAGTAGTTTTAATGAGAAAAATTGATATGGGTGGCTGAAAATCCATGCATTCATCGTATCAAACGTATAAGGACAAATGAAATCCAAACAAAATTTTCTACTGTTTGTTTGTATAAACTTGTAGAAGAATTCTCGATAGAAATTCTACTGTTCTTTAAACATTAGCAGTAAAACAGTGGATTACACTGTAAAAAGGGAAAGCTTGAAATTCAATTCAAAATACGGTAGAGAATTGAATCGAAGTTGTTATTTTCCTGGATAAATTCTCTATGCACTCCTAGTGTCCTAGTAGCAAGTGTATCCATTTATTTCTGGCCGAAAATGTGGAGATCCATAATGTCACAATTGTTTGTAGTATTAGGGAGGCTATTGATCTGATCCGAACTTGAGAAAGCAAATAACCTGCACACATCTATCTACAAACATGTATAGTGGAGACGTATCATTTATAATACTTATAAATATTATATTTATGGAGTATCCATTACCACTAAATACCGAACGAACCACGACCCTAATGTAAATGCATAGTAAATACATTCGTAGCCTGTTAGACCGAATCTATAGAAATAGGAAAAGGTAGTCTTCTTCCAATCAGATGATATATTTTACGTCTGTTGTCTACTTAACTTCTAGGCTCTGTAGTGGATACAGAGTGTTATGAGTACGTGTATACATAGACGTATACCCTTAAACAAGTTTTTTAGACGTAGTTGAATTACAAATTTCCTGCATCTTAACGAATCCGTAGCTGTTTGGCACTAAGACCGTTGGGCACTAAACTTTTCTTCACTAACCTAACCTAACCTAAAATAACCTAACTATTTTTGTGCCAAAAGAGGATTTGTTTGTGGCCAACGGTCTTGTGAGGGACGGATCAGTGCCCTACTGATTCATGCCAGACTGCTCTGCAACCCATCTTAACAGCGGCGTATTTTGTGATCCAAAATGTGTGTTATTTGGTTCGGAAAATTCAATTGAAAATTGTAATAAAATTGAATATTATTTCAGTTTTGCTAATATTTGAGTAGCGTTCATTTTTTCAAAACATTTATAAATTGAGAGATTAGTGCATTGAAACAATAATGACAAAATAAGATATAATAAGATTTAAATTGTAAATGAAAGCTTAAAAAAAGAATTAGGAGACTGTAGGCTTTTGGGTTCATTGGTTGTGATTGTCCCGTCACATAATATTTTATCAGTTGCCAGTTTTCCGCTGCTGATATAACTTATCATTTTTGTGGCATAGTTCCGTGTGGCGGTGGTGCCTCTTTAGTTTCTTACCATTGCAAGCACATTAAACGGGCTTACAGACTGTATAATTTAACATTTGTTAAATACTCACGTAAAGTACGTAATATCATAGACTGCACTTACTATAATTTTTGACTGGTTCACTGTTGTTTAAAGAATTATTGTATAGGTCTGCCGATTGTTCTTAGCAGTGTAGTGTATGTAACCGAGGTTCATATAGGTATCCACAAGCTGATAAATATAAACAAATTATTATTCTTTCCATCAGCCATTCTCAAGTAGCTGGTATCCGTGTTATGTGTACTTGCAGCCGTAGCCTAGCTAGTTTAGTTGGTGTGCTTAATCTGATGGCATGAATGATCCTCACATATTGGTCTCGAATGCACTAGCTTGCAAGAAATAATAGTTTGCTTCACTACAGTTCATAAATTTTTTATCAATTCCTGTTAAGCTTTTAGAATGAGCTAGGTGCAGGGCATATATCAATGTATGCAATATGTATGTGTGTTTAAGTTCGAATTGGTAATTCTAGTGCACATAAAATGCATGGATTTTTAACGATATTTGAACCATTTAAAGAATTTTGCTATGGGATATGGAATAGCATCAGGAAAACACTCATACCTGCCAGTTTTTTAGTTGAAAAATTAATGCCAATTAAAAATTGTAAGAAGTGGTGAATGAATCATGCATCTATAAAATGGCAAAAGTAATTCATAATTATGTGAGCAGTGAGTTTTGATGGATTAAATGACAAGACAGTAAAGGCATTGAGCAATAAAATATCATTTTGCCTCTGCTCCTGTATAGTCTACGTAGGTAAGGCACCGAGTCCCGAGTGTTTTTTAATTTATTAGCTACCTTACCAGTAGAGCAGGTATAATCGTTAAGATTAATAATAATGATGATTACAATAATAATTATTATTGTTGTTATTACCATCATTATTTTGAGCAGCAGGTACTGACCCGAAAGATTTCATGTATGTAACTTTGTATACAAAATATTCGTCCAAGTTGATTGTGTGCCGGATCAGTTAAATTTATGGCTCCGCACCTTGCTTGTAGCTCAGTGATGTGAATGAGTATTGATGGATATTAAACGAGACGTCTTTCGTTGATGCTAAAATCTTCAGTTCCATTCCAAGGAGTGTAACGTTGGCCTGAGTGTTGTAAAGTGGAGTAATAATTCATTAAAACTCAAAGTAGACTAGATCCGTCAACATGTTAAAGTGTTGGTAATGTGTTGGATGTATGTAATGGCTAATAATACTAAAGTGCCAGTCACCCTAGTGCTGCCATTGTTTATTAGACTCGAGAGATAAATAATTCTGCTCATTAATCTTATTTCGTTATTCGTTATTCTTGGTCACCTTGCTCCTGCGGAAGTAATTACTTGCATGTGCCGTACGCGTAGTTCGAATGACGTCAATTTTCTGTCGTCGAAATTTGAGCCGTACTGAAATTATCATAATATTGTCTACCCGTGTATACCCTGACAATAATTCATGCGGAAAAGATTAAAGAAGCATTAAAGTAGGTACTGGAGGAATTATTAGCTGGTGATGGCAAACATGGAATTTTAAATTCTAAACTGTTGGCTTTATCAGTGACTTTGGAATACAGCAGGTGGGAACAGGAAATTATAACTAGAATTAAAGCCAATGTGCTCAAATCAGTCAGATGATGTAGTATTCATTGAGGCAGCAAATATTCTATATATATCTGATTCCGTTTTGGAAAGGAAGTCAATGGTACAAAATGAATGTGCATAGTTCTGTACACCGTCTTATTTCATATGTATATGTGCCTAAGTAGTAAGTAGGGAAAAAGGTTTTGTAAAAATGTCATAATGTTGTAGCGGGATTAGAAAAATACGCCTTTTTGACGCTAACAATAAGTGCGATGGGATTTTTGGGCAAAATTTTTTCATTCCTATTTTCTCTGTTGAAGTTTAACCTTGAAAATTTCCTGAAAAATGGGATTTTTCTTCCTCATATTCCTCAACCACACATTACAATCATGGACACCAAACCTCGATTTTTCGAATTTCTGCATGGTTCCGAACATTTTCTATATGGATGTGTGCACAGTCTCATTTATAAAATTTTACAGTGCATTACACAGTTTGGCAGTTGGGATGATTTCAAACATGATGTATTTTGTGGTGAAATCCCAATCCTACCATTTAGCATTTTCCCACCCGTTTACGAACCGACTGTTACCGTGATTTAAAATGTGTCTAGCGAGGCTTACTTAGTAGCAAAATGATAAATTGTACGCAAAAATATATGAACAACATTTGTGTTAGAATGGATATTGAGGAAGAATTTATGTTATCTTGATGAGCCAGTGGTTCATTCGACGGATGTTTGAAGGGTATGTACTGTGTGGAATGTACAACTATAATTAGCTAGTTACATACATAAATTTGTGGGAAGTATATAGTAAGTCTTAGATACTTCATTTACATTTGTATAGGGATTCTAACGCTATTTGTATGTACGTATCTATAAAAGTTCTTGTAGAGTAGAAGTAGTTGGAGATGACGTGTAGATCTCTATGTTTCTGCCATTTGAAAACTGGATTTATTATCAGTAAAGAACCTTTTGGATGGGAAGCTTTGGGAAATCCATGCAGTATTTTTGTTGTAGCACCATCATCACACGATTCACATCGCCATCATTAACATCAACGTTTGCCGTTAGAGCTTCTCGATGTCAAGTTTTAAAGTCGTAGCCAGTGCACTGCCACTACCGTAGAAAAAAGGCTACTGCTTTATGACAGGGTGAAGTCCATTTTTGAAAAGTAAGACTAAATTAAATGATAATTATCTATTTTCATCTCCTTTGCATCACTCTAATTTGCTCTACAATGTGGATACCTGTCTATATAGCATATTATTACATGCTAGAATTTCTCCCTTTGCCCTTTACTTATGTTTAGAAACTACAGATCGTTATATAAGATATACGAGTAAGTCTGCAACCAAAGCAGCATTTGTTCGTATTCCTTTGATTTTATGACACTGCTCTAGTAATTCGTATAGAGAACAAGAACAATGTGTATTACATCGCCAGTTCGTCAGCAAAGGATTATGGGTTCAAGATAGGAATAGGAGCTTGTTCCAGATACTTCATTCACTCCAGTATCCAATATAATATCCAAGTAATGAAGTAATTATCCAAAAGCTCCTACACAAGGGTTATACTATGCACTCTATGCCAGTTCAGCACGTATTGAGTATGTACATTATTGTAGGAGTTGTTGGAACCACGTTTTAATTTTTCCTCAACGTTTATCCACGGGTTATCTTCGCAAATTGCTACCCCTTGACTCTTTGAATCGTATTTATTTTTCTCAGTCAATTGGGAGCTATACTGACGTACTGAGAATCAATCCATCAATCCATTCAGTCTAGAGAAATTGCAGATGAAGCTGCAGGGAAAATTGAGTTGAGCAGAGTTGGATCTTGGTGTGTAGTGGTCATCATATTATTTGCATATGTACGTAGGCGAAGGTAATTTCAAAAGAGAACTTTTGCAATGATCTGACATGATAATGCGTCAAACGTGAATATTCAAAATTTTGAGTGTCATCAGTTTATTGAGAATTGACATATATTCATGCTATCAGCTGGTAGATATGTTTGCGAATTGCAAGTTGGTTGCATTCGGAACGGCATGTAAAATAAAATACAAGGTAACTTCTTTGGAAGTTTAGTATTAAAGATTTTAAAAGCTGCTTTTCAAGTAAAACTGTCAATATTTGTTGATACGTTATTTAACATGCGTCTGATGTTTTGAACTGTGGTCTGGTTTACATGTATGCAGTATGTAGTAGATATATATGTATACGATCAAAGTACGTATATACGTGATCCCACCACAAAACTTCTACTTCTTTACCGCGTTGTTTTCAGGCGCTTACAATTAGAAACACGAAGTTAACATAAATACACTTACGTATTTACATGGAGGAATTCACGTTTCACATTCACGTCTAGAGAATCTGCAGATGTATGTACGTTTTCGCACCGTAGCAGTTTGTCTAATTTGTTATAATTCACTCGAAGATCCACGTTGAGGCGTGCAATAAAATTGCGACTGTTTTTATTTCTGTTTTTTTAGTATTTTTATCACTGAATTAAATTTTATCATTCATATAGATTCTGGAAAGACAGTCTCGTGTGAGTAATTAAGTGTCGGGGACAAGTAGGTTCCTCTGAATATTATAATGGTTTCGATGTAGGAGGTTGATACTATTGAATTAAGTCTCTACAGCTGTTGCTGTCGCAATTTTAAAAAAAGTTTTACATTTGCTGCACACTCATTTTACACACAAACATTAAGTACACAAGTGGTAGAGGTGGTGCACATGTGTATTATGTTTGTATAAACCTACATATGTTTCAGGATGCTCCAAGTCCAAACATCTACAAGGCTTTTAGTTTTTTTTAAATGAATTTTTGCCAAGCTGTAGCAGTATAAATGTTTGCTACACGATAAGTTGCTTGTACTGCATCTCAATTTTTATAGGAAATTAAATAATGGTACCAGTATGAGTGTAAGTGCACGTATCTCCATCTCCAGTTTTTGTAATATTTAAAGCAAAAGTTGCTAACATCTCACCATTACACACGCCTGACTTTTAGCAGTCGAATGATTGTCTTCTAGAAGGAGAAACCAAAAAGAAAGAGGAAAAGAGAGCCCTATGCCCTATAGTGTTCGATTTAGTTTTTGCAGTTTTGCACGCAGGTCATGCCGCAACTCATGTTAATGCAAATATATTGCTTTATAATTATTATCCGGCAAATGTTTCAAGTCTGTAAGCAAGTTGTGTTTCTAAATCCCTACAGTTGGGATTGGTATATTGGTAATTTTTGTTTTTACATGAAGAAATACATTCATCCTTAAAAAGCTTGTTTTTCCTTACAATGTTTACGTGGCTGCCAGATGAAGTCAATAGCCAATGAAAATGCATAATGCATACAGATGCTATTTGGTGATGTCAGATGATTGAAATGTAGTTCCTCTTTCAAACCCTATTCGTACAATCGTACATACATGTATGTACACATCAACCACTGTATTGGAGAACAGCACATCACTACAATGGTCTCTTCCTCTTGTAGATCCTAGCTGGCTACAGATTTAGTGTTCTTTAGGTACCATTCAAAAACAAAGAATTAAAACAGCCAAAGTTACTACCAAAGATTTCTATTAACTTTTACAGTTTGTCTTTCGGAGTGTGGATGACTACTTGCTGTATATACGTACACGTATGTATAGGTGTCTCAATTTTGTTTATGTTTATAGAGATTGACCTCATTTTTCAAAATGTCAGAAGAAGCAACAATGCTTATGAAATTATTCTTGTTGAATTAGTTAATCCTTTTTCTTAATCCTATTTAATACGAACCTATGCTCTTTATTTTATTTTACTTATTGTTAGGAGGGTAGCGATTATGGTATTGATCTGGCTGAGTCAGGAAATAAAACGTTGAAACCATGCTTTAAAAATAGTACTGCATGGAGTTTTGCAGTGTATCTAATAATGGATAATACTCCTGAGGCACAGGAGTCAGGAAAATTAAAATTTTCTACAAACAGTATTTTTTAGGTTCTATTTATGCGGTTTTAGTGTCTATCTACTTTGCAGGGAGTTCTGTAGAATTAAGATATATAGTACCGGTGAGGCTCTGAAAGAAGAGGTTGTCTATTATGAGAAAATGAAGGAAGACTGTTTTTAAGTAGTTTCTCTTGTTAGCGGGGAAGAAGGAAAACAGGAGCGAATGAAATCCAATTCTGATGAAACTTAGGCACTACGACCTACCATAATGGGACTCTCTCTCTGTACGAACCAGGTGTAATTTTATTTTCCACCTTTTTCCATCAGTCTCAGGGTTGCTGACTGCTGTGGAAACAGAACCCGCGCTCCTCTTATGTACGTACAATGTGTGCGTCGATGAAACTGTCACGGTATAATTAATTAGATGACGTACGTATATAAATAGAGACTTAAGGCAGCAAGATTACAGAATATATGCAGTTTGCATATTATAGGTCTACATGTACACCTACGTATATGCGTAATTGTATTTGTAGATTGCTTGTCGGTCATACTATCAGATTAAAATAATATGAGAGCTGACACTTTCTTCTGCATCCCTCCTCCAGACGCATCTCATTGTACATGCCATGGCATAGTGTGATGTAATTGATAAAATGGATGAAAAAAGGAAATAGACACATATACAAAGTATACAGTAGGACTGGATCAGAAGATATAGTTCATATATTTGTTTCGATTGAACGTGCTTTGACAGTAGCCGAACTTTAGGGAAGTCGCACGTGTTCCTTGCTAATTACTGTTATTGGGGAAGAGAGTAATTGCGCGAATGAGTGTGGAGAAATTTAATTAAGGTGTGACGTCATTCTCTTTGTCGTGCATGTGTGTTCCACCTATAGTATGTATAATAGTCTTCCCCTTTCCGTCTTGAGCTGCTCGGATTGTCCACTCCATTAAGGGGGGATCTCACTACAAGCTTTTTTGTGAAGCGGCAGCACAAATTATGCGCTTCATGTAAACATTGCGTTCTCACTGGCCATGCGGCAA
>JAQFXU010003416.1:0-16307 GCA_034693705.1 Spatulosminthurus flaviceps | reverse complement strand
AATAATATTGCGATGAAAATGTGTGTAGTGGTCGGAGTTCAATGCCTCCAATGCATTTATATATGTACGTTTATATGGTAGTAATATGTATATAGTTATAGAGCAATTGGCAAAAGGACAATCTAACTTGTGTCATTAGTCTTGAGGTATTAAGAATTACACAAATCTCTAGGCATTAAACCCCTTGATAAATTATCAGGAGACAAAATTGTGTCAGCAGGAGCAGTAGTAGTATAGGAGTAGCAGCATCTACACATAAATACAAAACTCTTCAACAATATATAACAATGATGAAAAACATGAGCAGATAATTTTCTTTACTATTGTCTTCATCCATTGAAACTACCATCAGCGACTACCATCTTTTCACTATTATCAAGTCCTCATTTTATTCCTTTTAGATTTTTTTTTCAAAAGTTTTTTTGGCTCCCTGCTATCATAATCGTGTGGGTGAAACTTTGATCAATACTTTATTCTCATGTGTGTCGAGTTTTATTAACTTTTCTTACTACAAAAAAACAAAAGATTCTCTCAACTTTTAACATGGAGCCAATAACTCTTTTGTGGGACGAGCTTTCCGAAAATATTGATGTAATTATTGTAGAAGTTGTACATAATGAAATCCATACGTTATTACTTACTTATCTGCAATAATTAGAGATTGACCCATCTTCAAATTAAGATGTATTTGTTGAGAATGTCAGAGTGAGTTGGTCGTGCAAAGCTTATACTCAATGTAACTACTTGGAAAATTAATTATTTTCTGTTACAAGTCCTCCTTTGAGTCTGTTTAAAAAGAAGCCCATAGAAATAATAAATAGTATTTTTCAGATGTAAGTAACCAAATTAAATTAATTACAAAATTATTTATTACATTAAATTCTTAATCTGTTGAGTACTTTGAATATATGAATTAGAAAAATTTTATGACTTACTTAACTTTTAGTAGTACAGTAGTTTAGGGGTTAATAAGTTATAAAACTTCAGTGGATGATGAAGTTTTGGATAAAAGATATGCAAGTTTGAGGATTTCGAAGAATCGTAAAATATTTAAGTCAGAATAGTCTCAGGAGCAGATATACTTTGTACTTATGTAAAAAGCTTGTAGAAATTACAGGTCATTATCAAAGTCAGGAGCAGACCACGTGTCCTATTGAGAAGAAACGCTTTTAATATTTTTTTCTTTTTAACGCTTTTGTATACATAATGACATAAAAAAGCTTCCTTCATACAAATGCATATTTGGCATTTGTAAAAAGTCACTTTTATTACGCGTTACACCTGATGTGTCTAGAAATTTTCCCTTGATAGTAAGGTGCATGGATTCACTTTTGAAAAGAAAACGTGGAGTTTCTAAAGTTCATATTCATAACATTGAGGATGGGAGTTTTGTATTTGTTTTCCCTTTATTTTTGTTGACAAAAAGAGAACTCGATTTGAAATTGTTACCCTCTCTGTGCGAACGATGCTTGTTGCAAGTATATAGAAGCATTCAAATCTATACATAGATATTCAACTACGCCTGCCTACTTTTAGCTTTTGAATAATATACAGGCTTTGGCGTCAGGTGAGAAAACTAAGCATCTTTTTAGCACGTATGTTTATACATGTTAAAGTAAACGGATATGCCTAAGCAACACATGACCATTTCTTTGTCATATGTACATTTGTCACAAGTGCTAAAAAATATTGTTAGAAATCATAGGAACGTGAGAACTAACGTTGTTTTTGTTTGTAAAGCCATTGCCTTTCTGCACACAAGCTACGATCTACAAAAAACGCACTTTCACGAAACCATATTGTGTGGATTTCGGTAGCCTTTTATTCCCGGTTTCAAATATGATGAATCTTCCCATGAGAAACATATTATGAGGATCATAAGCAAGAAGAATAAGTACAATTTACATTTCTACACACATGACTTCGCAAGTAAACGTATACAAAAATTTTCGTATCCATCACCTGCAGAAAAAAAATCATAAATCACAAAAATGAGAAAACAGTTAACTGACGATGTACTGATTCAAACAAGTGTATAAAAATAACAAAAATAAATTTCCTGCCTGCACACAAGAAAAAACAAAAATCGTAACTTTCTGTAGCAAAAATCAAGTAAAAAAGATTTTTTCCTGATTTCATATCAAATTTCTCAGGGCCTTTGTCGGTATTTGTAAAAGCCCCGTTTTATACAAATCACGATATCTTTATTTATGTTCTTTTGTAACATTCAGTATTCAACACGAGGAAATCATTTCAATAAATTGGAGACATGCAGGCAGAGAAATCGGTTTTTTAAAAACGTATTATATTATTTTCTTAGAAATAAATATTGTAAGAATAGCTGTAACTCAGAAATTACCCCATGCGGCTAGTTTTTCAAACGCGCTTTATATGTATTGACGTAATTGCGAGTAAATAATAATGTTACTTTAAAATCTTTGCCTATGATATAATATAGGGAGCTCAATAGCTGTAACTATACTATAGCTTGTAAGAAAGGTACGAAATTTCGCTGTAGTAAAGGTTTTTTTTGGAAACTTAAAAGCTCATTTTTCATAAAGAGACGAATGTGAGATATTTTCATCAAGGACAATGTACCCGTAACAGATGATTACATGAATAGTAGATCCTACGGTGTTTTCCTATTGTCAACCCCTTGACTGTGTGACAATTCAAGCAATAACATTAAACGTTATGGTTTATTATAGAGAGCTAGATGCAATAAATGATACTTGTTAGTGCTAATTGGGCGAATCTCGTGGATTTTCAAGGAACATCAAAAAATAGTAAATTATATTTAAAAAGTGTACCAGTTTCTTTATCAGTTTAAAAGCGACCGCGTAGAAGACGAGATCGATGAATCTCTCTCTCTCCAAAATCAAGTCACGAATAGATCAAGAGCTTAAAATGCCATTGCCAAGATAATATTAAAGATATTTGTCTACACGATCATTATTTTTTCCCCTTCCTCCTAATCTACATTATTATTTCTGCTTGATTTACTTTTATCCACAATTTCTCTATGAAACTCTACACCTTCTATCTTCTTCTCTCACATCTCTCATCTACATCATCTCTAACCTTAATTTTATCCTTCCTTCAAGGTTTCAAATTTCCCATTTTTTTTGGGCCAAGCATTTTTGTATGCACCTCATTTGTAAGCAACTTTTCATATTTTATTAGAAAATTCAAACGCATCTCAAGGTACATCAAAAAATATCTTGGAAGATCTAACTGATCGACATAAGAAGTGGAATCCTCTTCAATTACCGTACTTTCAGTGCTCTACATACATACAAACAGAATTTAAAAAAAGTCCATGTAAATCTTATGTCTACATATTCAGAGTCAGTTTGCTAGATGCTTCACCTCAAAGTCAAAATAATTATCTCCATCCGATGAATTATCACCTTTGTTCCATCCTTTATTCTTCATCTTCTTCTTCAGAAAAATTCCGTGAAAAGGTTAAAAAATGGCTTACATTTTACCGTTGTGATTGGACACAATTATAATTGTAAACCTAGGAATGCAAATGAAGGTACTTACGTATTTCTCTAGAATTTTATGTGATTCTTCAGATTTCCTATAACGGTATATAAGCAGCTGAGTACCTTTCAATTCATCCGTGTACAATTAAAGTTACAAGGATTTTACAAAGGCAGCTTGAGAACAACAAATTATTGTTTTTTTTAAATTTATTGTAAAGCTCTGTCTGTATACAAATTCAATTTATAAGAATTTAACAGAATTTGAATGATTTCAAGGAAATCAAGCCATTGCATTGATTGATTTTTCTAAAAGAAATTACATCAACGTTCACAATGGAATTTGAGTACCTTACACAGCTGTAGCGTGGAGGAATCATTAAATTGATAATTTTATTATATATAATCCCATGTAAAATGCTTGTAACTCAGCTTTTATTGTTATCAATGCTTGTGCTTTAGAAAAATCCTCCATTCCCTTCCTTCACCTCTATCTTCTGCAATTATTAGTAAAAGAAACAGATGAGATAATGTTTTCAATTGTACTGTTACTATCCCAAAAACCCACGACTTGAGCTGAGCTCTGTGAAGAAAGGTTAAATGTATTATCACACTATTTTTTCTCTCCAAAGATCGCACTTTGTGATTCCACATCCAAGTGCTAAAATGATTTTTGCAAATGTACCAAGTACAAAATACAAACTTACTATTATGAACATTACACGTATTTACAAGAGCATGCATTACGGGTATGAAGAGATAAAAGCACAAATACTCGAAAAGGGTGAGGAACGCTTTAAGAATTTTTTTTCTTGAAAATATTCATCAGATATTCTCTAACTTTTAGGAAGAATAGGTTGGGTGAACAGAGGAGAGGAACTGATCTTATGTATTGCTGAGAGTAGTAAGAAATGTTACCACATTCGTCTGATTTATTTGGATTGGGAGATGTAAAAGTCATGTTTTTAGACATATCTTTTCTTGAAATAATTTCTACCGGAAAGTATGTATGTATTTGTATGTATGTACATATTTATGTAAGTGTCAGTGGTTAGATTACTGGTTGCATGCAATAGAGAGAGAGAGAGAGAGAACGTGTTCTTACAATTAGACGTGTATGTATAGGTCTTTCCATTGAATTACGTGACATTTTATAAAAAGGTATTACTTTTATCTCCTTAGCTCTGTGTGGCTATGGTTAGTGGAAATTGTGATTTGATAGAAGGGAAATGCATTGAAAAGCCACCACACATCATTTACATGTGAATTAGATGTGAAACATTCCAATATATGTACATATATGGTCTCACATGGAGTGATGAAGTGACTGTATTTTTGTGGCTACTGTTGTACACTGTAATTCTTTCAAAATGTGATAATGGAATATGATTTGGAAAAGAGGATATAACTTCCTCGTTATTTGCTCAAATGAAAGTATTTTCATTTCCGTGGGATTGGACCTTTTTCTTTGCATACCTTTACTGCCGTACCGTAAATTTTTCAACATGCATAAAAGTACAATGATAAATTTTCAGAAATTATTGTGCAAACATTCACTCACTCACTCACTCATAGGAGCAAAGAGGAGGAAAGGAAATTTTTTTAAATTGCCCCTCCAAAGTGAAGATGATTTGTTCACTGACCATGACGAAGTTTTCTGTTTGAAAAAGCTGTAAAAGTACGAGTTTTCCAAGAAAGCTAAAAGCTGTAAAACGAAATTTCTTTCGAGTTTCTTGATATTTTACTTTAAAACTTGAAAGTTCGTACATAAAATAAGAATTTTGATGAAGAAAGGGATATAGGTTTGGAATTACAACATTGGCCATGTATATATCCATGTATGCTCAATATGTTATTGTACATGTTATCATCCATTTACTACCCACTACTAACAGTTTTAAAAGTCCATTCTTGAAAATAGGTAATAAAAAAACCAGTCAACCAGACTGTAACTTGGGATTTGCCATTATTTTCATGAGAAGGCTTTTAGCAAAACTGTAATGGACAAATGTCACTTTTCTAACTGTTGATTGCTCATCATTGCTCTTGAGTCTAAAAAAAATACTCATTGGAAGTTGGTGACGTCAATAAGTCTTATAATATAATGTATTTTTCCCTTTTGTTTTTACCAACGACGGATCTACTAGTTAAGAATTGAGTGGGAAAAATTTTTCACGTTCAAATTTACATTTCTATAAAAAATTTGCTACACAAATTTTAGCATATTAAAAAATATGGAGCCTTCTCAAAAATCATAAATTTCAAAAACTCCTTTTTTGGCGGATATACTCAATTAATTTGATGATACACACGAGGCAATCCACGCGTAGTGCTTTCATTTATTTACCTCTGGTATTATAAAAAAAATTGGTGAAACTAGCCTAAAAATCGCTTCGAACCCAACCGTGTCGGGCTCTACTGAATTTTATACATAGAAATAAATACAGAAATATATAACACATCTTTAATGCACAGCTTTAGTCATATGCTTAGTATAGAATTTTGCCTACTCACAGAGCTTTATGTGTAGCTGACAAAATGTTTGACTTTTAGCATGGAAAGACGCATGGAGTTAGCGTAGTATATTCAAACGCATTTACTGAGCACGCTGAAATACTCAGGATGTCAGGGCACATTAATTGTATCGTCAAAAAATGCAAAAGCGTGATGAACCATCCGCCACTTCCAATATTCCCCTGTCATCTTCACACTGATCCAGTTAACATTATTGAGGGATGCGAAAGTTTACATCACGTTGCGATTGTTGGTGTCATCAATAAGTTAAAAAAACTTTATGTACATAGCTAAGTACCAAATCTCATCGTCACGTACGTAATATAACAAGCCCATTTAGATATATGTATAAGTAAACATACGGATTTAGCATATAAGAATTAAAATCAGGTTAAGTGAGTACGAATGTTTTTTTAATACAAGTCCTCTTGGTAAATTGGGTTTAATTGGAAAAACGACTCTATCCCTGCCCTGTGACAATAAGTATGAATTTATAGCACTTAAATGATTTTTCGAGACCCTTTTGGACAGGTTCCCTTGTTATGTGTCCTGTAAAATTCAAGGGTTTAACAATTAATTTAGGAATATAAAATGCATTTTTTATTTGATGTGATGTATATATTAAGATGAAGCTCTAAAAAATATCACATCCGATGCAGTCAACAACCCTTTATACAAAATGTAATTTAAGTTATATAGTATATGTAGTATAGAGATAAAAGGGGGTTGAAAAAGATCAAGTAATTTTCGCTCTAATAATTTTTATCAAGCATTTTATTTTCTTTATACCTGTAATTTTCTTACATAAATACACACACCATACCTTTAGATCTACATAGAATTTGAGTCTAACAAAATTTATACATAAGTGGAGAAGACAAAATACGGTGGCTATATGCTACTGGAGTTGAGCCATGTAAAGCCTTAGGCAGAGTAAATAGTTAAGCAAAGGAGTATAATTTTTGATGAGATAGTCTATACTATTTACTATACTCTCTACTACTCCTATATATAATCTCTATATAGTAAATTCACAGTAAGATCATTTGAGTCATTTATTGTTGTAAGAACGTGAACTTTTCGAAACTTTCATTTATTTTTATTGTGCGTGTATATAAACTTTCTTGGTTCGTTGAGGCTTTTCCATCTCACTTGTAACAAGAAAAATGTTGTCGGAGGAGACAGACACGTCCGTTATAGACAGGCCTTTTACTAAGTGTTTCTATACTAAATTTCATGTGTATATACGTATATACATTCTCATACATGTAACAATGATTCATGTACAGCCTCTACTAATAACATTGATACGGAGTTGCCACCACTTTGTAACATATGTATTCCTCTTGATAAAGATTGAGAAAATCAAGAGAGCAGAGCATGACTTTATATGAAGACATTATTTAGCTCAAAGTTGCAATTAGCTTGTAATCCACACGTAAATAAAATCCCAGAGATGGATAAAAGCTTAAGCCAACATAGGATCTAATCACAGGAGTGTAATGCCTTCTGACAGCTTTATTAAGCCATTTACACTGCATTATTACCAACTCTTAAAACACTCACTCGAGGATTTTTTTCAGGAAAAGTTTCATTTTCTATGAGAAACGTTACATTTTTCAAAATCAGCAACATTTCCAAACCAACTTGATGTGAGACACTACAAATTATTCCAACCATTTTATCGCCAACAAAATGCACTTGCATGGCTATAAAGCATTAAATTATCCGCTGCAATAAGACGCTCTCGACTGCAAGAATTTTTCCTCCGTAGTTTATTTTAGAGTCACTCTTGTTCTTGTATAATTACGTGCCAAATAATCTGATGAATAATTTTTTTTCCAAATTCTAAAATAAAAGTGTCCCAGAAGATGTACATACACTGAAATTCTATTTGTCACTGGGGCGAGAAAAAATTTAGAGAATTATTTTTTGTACGCAAATATACATATAGCGCAAACATGTGTCTCCATATGTTGAGAAAAAAAGTCTACTTGGGAGATTTAGTGTGGCACAATTAGTGTGCCTCGTGTATGCACACATGGATTTAAATGGGATCTCTACCATTTACACAACCTCTCACTATTTTCCTATTCATCATGTGACTTGAAAAGAATGTCATATGAAAACGCCTTGTATTCATCAAGACATGTTGAGGACAAGAGGATGAATTTATGGCTTTATTAAGGACCGTAGCTTTACATTTTTCTATTATATCTATATTGTGTCACACGGGCGACGAAGTCTAGATTATTAATTTTATGAAATATGAATTGAATTCCATTCTCTCCATGTGTCTCCATTGTTTCCTATTGTTACAATTTTTTTTAATTGGCTACAAGAAAATCTTCCACTTTTAAAAATGCAAGTGAATGAACAAATTTCAACAATATCCTCCTGAAATAATAGTAATTGCTCCAGCAAATAATAACACCCTTTCATAATGATAAGAATTCCCATTGTAAAAATCTTCAAGACATACATATTCAACTAATTGTAAATGCTTACTTTACAAAATCCCAACAACATACTTTTTTTATCCTACAGGGATGAGCCCCCTAAGTATCTATATATACATATCAACAAATCAATAAGCTTTGGATGGTATTTCTACAATACAATAAATGTCAGAATAAATGATGATGATGATGACGAGGAAATCAAAACAAAACAATCTTTTACAAGCATTTGGATGACTTGTATTTTTCTTCAAAGTACATTATAATGAAGACATGTCATTGTTCAGAGTGCAATGGACACGAAGTCTACTGTAGTAGTGGCTATTAATCAATATTGTTCAATACTATGTAAATGCATGCACAAGAATTAATAATAAATAAATATTTCATAGGAATCTGTTTAAATATTCAATGAAAAGTGACAGTTGTGAGTTTGGATGAGGCGATTGTTCCTGGGTGATTAGTATCGTGTCACAGTCAGGGGTATTTTACACACAAACCTGGTTCTTGATTCATGTTCAGATGTACTCAATAAATCTATTGTTGGATTTTATGCAAAAAAGTGGAGGGATATTGGAAAGGATCATAGAAATCCTTTGTACAGCGCATGAGTTTTAATCAAACCCTATATTTATCTAATGATCGATATTCATATTCATTTAAATAATTCCATAGCAGTACAAGTATTCCTTTTAATACCCTACAATTATTTCATTTTCGCGTCTCCTCATCGCGTATCGTCCGAATATTTTGTAATATTCATTTTCTAAATAGTTTGTACAAATATTTTTCAATAGATTTATTGCAACTTTTATTGCAACAGTATTAAGTATATTTAACAAATGACCTGGTACGAAGTATGAATAGACACGTAGGAAGGGATAATTCTCAAGTTTACTCATAAGTCGTAAATAACAAAAATAATTTTTTTTCAATTCTGCTAATTATATGGTGCCGTTAAAAATTTCAAGAGGAGTCCATTTAAAGGAATTCTTTCCTACGGATAAAGAATCAAATAAGAGCACAGAGTAAAACAAATAAGGAATAATGTGTCCATCGTTCTATTTTCATATATAAAAAATTCAATTTCTTTTCGCTAATTACCCAATAACAGAGTCACGATGAGAGACAGAATAGGAAATTCATTATAATGGATGGAGTACAGGTTTTTTTGCTCAAACGTTTGTTGATATAGATTGTGTACATAGTGTGAAAGCTTACATGATGTTTGCGTGTCTCTTATTTCTATATCCTTACTTTTAAAAACCGGATGATTTTGTTTTTGAAAGTCCTCTCATCTGTTCTTTATATGTAAATTTTCATTTTTTTTTTAAATTAATTTTTCGCCTACATACATATCATTTCCAATCTAAAGCATGTTGAGAGATAGTTTTATTACTTGAATATGGCTAACTTCCAAAAAAAGTTCTAAATAAAAGCACCTATTTATTAGATGTAATCTTATGAACCAATTTATGAAAAAATATATGGCGTTTATGTGTTGTGAGCCAAAATATTTGGAATTGGTGTTTTCTGTGCATGATAAGTGTGTATATAGAAATTAGATTTAAAATGTTGCTTTTGTTTCTTTTTTATAGCTTGTGAGCAAGCTCGAATGTGGACAGAAAGACGGGCACGGACGTTGGAGCCAGAAGATGCTGTGAGTGTGAACGTTCCTAAATGCAATGGGAATGGTACCTTTGAAACCATCCAATGTGACAGGCAGTCAGGGAAATGTTGGTGCGTGGATAATCAAGGATATGAATTACCAGGAACTCGAGCACGCTCTTTGGAGACTGTGAACTGTAATAGTAAGTTTTTACATTGCATTGTCCACTCCATTGTTTTGTTTTGTCGAATCAAATTTTTCATGTACCGTATCCAAAATGGCTCCCTGCAAGTATGGCCAACAGCAGAAACTTTGTTGTAATTATTTACTTACTTACTTACTGCGGAGTAACTTACATGCACAGTCAGATATGTGTATTTTCTTCTTTTAAATTTGTCATAATTTCATGGATTTATTTCAGCGTTATAAATTAATGTCATAGAAAATGATCTTTTTACAAAGCCAAGGTTTCCATTAGTGCATCATAAGCCTGCCTTACTTTTTGTAATTAAACACCGTATTCTATAAGCTCCAATTACGCTGTACTTTTATATTCCAACTAATATTCCAAGTTTACAAAAATCTAGAGCATAAAAATTGCTATTGAAGTTTAAATATAAGAATAAAGTCAACGTGTATTTTTGTAGAAAATATTTGTGTGGGCTATAAATGTATAAATACAAATTAAATGCATTTTTTCCACAGCTCCCAGCAAATGCTCGAGTCATCAATGTCGGATGCTCTGCCCATTAGGATTTGACTTAGATGAGGAGGGTTGCCCCATGTGTATTTGCCGAGATCCTTGCAACGGTGTTAAATGTCCTGGGTCCCAAGAATGCGAGTTGGAAGAACTTCCATGCTTAAACGAGCCTTGTCCACCATTACCAACATGTAAATTGCGAAATTTTAATATAATTTTGATAAGTTAAGAAAAAGAGTGTAAAAGCTTTTAACGAGATTTCTTACATTTTTTTTACTATATGCATTTTGGTTGGGTTAGAAATTCTCTTGTATTGGTTTGTTCTCATATTTTATGGCACTTGTTCGTCCTTTCAAGGTACATGTGCGGAACCAATGTTAAGGGTTAAAATTCAAGTAGAAATTATGTGTAAATTATATTGTGCAATGCAAGGGAATGAGTAGGATCAGAAAAAATTCTTTAAATTTATTGTTATGACTTTGAATAAATGGCTTTTTACAGGCAAACAAGCGAGAACTTTGGAAAGTTTATGTCCCTACGGCGTTCCACTGGTCATACCCGAATCTGGAAATCCTTACCTTTGTGGCACCAACCCAGGGAAACCCCAGTGTCCACCTGCATTTACCTGCAATGTTCAAGATGGTACGTGAAATAATTTTTTCTCACTTTCCTTCAACATAGTGCGCGTATGATTTTCAAATTAATTTTTTTCATTATTACAATTCACTATAGTTAATTCTTTAGTAACATGTTTGCATAATCTTCTTGAATGCCTTGCTTTTTAGGCAAAATATTCTTACAAATTGTTGCTACTTAATTTGCTGAGTGATTCTGTTTAAAAATACAAATTCCATTTACCTGTTAAGCTCTTTTTGCCATCTTTAAATTCTTCCTCCTCCTTACAGGAATGGAGTAATTTTGAAATTTAATCTCTGCCTTGACGGCATACGGCATGCACATTATAAGCATGAAAAACGTTTGGGAAAAAAAATAAAAGCTGGAAAATTATGTTGTTCATTCATGAAGATGGAATGCAGGATGCATCCTATTCAACAAGTCATAATGAGTAGGTTTAAAAAATGCAAGAATGGGACGTTTGGATTATAAATTACCTCGTTTAGGGAAGAAGCAAACTCATTTGCTTTCGTATATAAACGCATATTCACAGACCTGTGATTTTTAACACTTTAAGACAGACATTTGAATTTCAATAGAATCTATGCACCCATACTACTTTAAATCCCTTACCTTTGCATTCCAGTAACAAACAAATAGGATTTGTCTCGTGAGACACGTTGCACTGTAGGTAATTTAGTACGCAACTTTGTATGATTTTTCAATAATTTCTTCAAAGCTTGAACGCAATGACAAAAAAACTATAACTGAGATGACGGTCCTTTTAGCAGAGTTTACAGAGACGTTTTAAAAAATTACCTAATTATAGAGCTTTCATTCAAATGAATCCTTTACGCTTTCACATGTGCACGTGAGAATAGGAAATAACATGAGGACTTTAGAGATTAGAGGACTCAAGAAGACGTCTCCTAATAGAATTTTATTTAAATTTTGTCAATGAATTTTTTTCCAGGTAATGACTATGGAGTCTGCTGCGCCTCAAATATGATGTTAGAAAAGCCTGGTACTTGTCCCGTCGTCGTCCAAGTTCTTGCAGATGAAAGTGCGGTGGAAGGTAATGAATGTGGTCCATCATGCCGACATGATCTTGAATGCCCTGATTTCAATAAATGCTGCATGACCGAAAGATGTGGCAAGAGATGTGCTAAGCCTGCCAATTCAACTTGTAAGTTACCCCTAACCGTGCTTAACAGTATATCCAAATATGTATGAAATATTTAGGTTTCCTTAATGAAAGGTACGCAATTGACGGGGGAAAATATCTACTGCCACTCAAAAACAGCCTTTTCAAATATGTCTCCTCAGCATATGTACATATATGTAAAAATTCAGAGGAATTCCGCAACCTTTTTCATTTCATATTTCTGAAAAATTCTTACGATAATTTATTGAATTTACATTAAATCATATTGCGCTTAGGTGTCATGCTACTCATAAATCCTATTTTATTGCATTATAGCTTCAAAAATGACTTGTAGCAAGCGGCAGAGACACTCTTGTAGCACTTGACTTTTGCCACATTTTGTAATTGAGGAAATAACTAAGGAAATTCCAAACTTATTTGTACTATTAACGTACAAGCTCTTTCCATGTATTACTAACAAGAGGAGGCAGTAGCAAAAAAAAACTATTTGTAATAATTCAGTCAATTCTTTGAAGTGAGAAAGTTAAGGGTTAGATTCCTCGCTCTCACAATGGTTTACATAGACTCGAGCACTTTTTTTCGAAAGCCTCCTACATTCAGTGAGTGGCTCATGCTGTTTAGAATGAAAGTACATAAATATGTCTCCACGTGCTTTTCCTTTTTGCATGCTATGCAACTCCCTCAGATGATTATTGTAGAGAACTTAAGTTTGACTTTTTGACAATAAGTAAATCAATATTGAAAGTTCCTACCGTGGATTATTTATCTTATGGTCTATATCCCAAATATATGGTTTAATAATGAGCCATGTCATTTATATGGTAGTTTATAGAGTATATATGTAAGGTACAAATAAGTTTGAATTTTATTTAATGATAAATCATCATATGAATCAATTCCCCCGTCTACAGTGCTCATTGTACTTGTCAATTGAATTGAAAAATTGGTATTTTGTGTTAATGATTTTCCCCCATAGGTTCTATCTAGCTATACGTAAGGATAATATACAAATTCTATAGAAACGGTTTTTTTGTATGATTTTATGCAGTATGCCTACAGCAAAAAAAGATTGCAGAGTTGTTGTCAGTGAAAGAATTGGAAGGGAAAGGATATATTCCTCAATGTGATGAAAATGGTGAATTTATTACAAGACAATGTAGTCGGAATGGGAAAGTGTGCTGGTGTGTGGATCCTCTTGGAAGAAATATGCCACAGTCCCTAGGGCCAGCTGAGAATGTCAACTGTTCCAATGTTCATAAGCAGAGAGGTACGTGTCTATACTTTTTAAATTCATATGAATTCACACAAATCCTCCTTAAATCATTTAAATTACCTCTAATGCTTTGTTAAAGAGTCATGTAATAGCCATATAGCTCTGTCATCTCATTTAAATAGCCCTCCATCATTATTATTGAATACGCTCGTATATAGATGGATCCGATCGTGAAGATGACGGGGAAAAGTTATGAGATGACTCTCGAAACTCAAAACCTGCAATTTAACATATGAGTATTTACATACAGATAGGCTTGTATTTAAAGAATCAGCATGATTCTATGTTAGAAACGTGATGGGTCCAAATTACATGATATTATATATACGAGCCCATCTTTTATTTCTTAACAATATCCTGAGAGATCTCTAAGGATATTGTTCTATCCTTAGAATGTGGACAAGAATAATCCTATTTGTTCCCACTTTTTCTCCTTGTCTTCACTCAAGTGTAATCTCTTCGCTTCTTTTTATAATAAGCAATGACTCTTGTGGCGAATGATCACTCATGATTAATGATTCAATAATATTATGTTACCAGCCGTCCTCACCACGTCTTCTTTAGACTCCTGCGACAATTCCATATGCTCCTCAACCTGTGAGTTTGGTTTTAAATTCGATCGAAATGGATGTCCGACATGTGACTGCGTTGAGAATCCTTGTGATACCTTTGAATGTCCCAATGGTTCCAAATGCTCTCTTAATCTCAATTCAGGCTGTAGTGGATCCATGTGCCCAATGAAACCAACTTGTAAGTTATTTTTCCCATCATCCTTTATTAAAGCTGGAATAAATCCACGTACTAAAATATAGTATCCCCGCTAAAAATAAATATATGGAAAGGGACACATGTACTTATGCACATAGTTTTAATGGGAAATGTTGTCTCAACTTTCAATTTTCTTCATATGTTGCTCAACAAAAGTGTGATTTGTTCCTCGTTCCCTTTTTTCATACATGTGTCTATTATAGTATACAAAATGCGTGAGATTTTTTTTGGATGGCAGCTTTTGATAAAAATTTTTTTTCTAATGAATTTACCCATTGATTTTGTTGTAGGTCTATCGGAAAGTTTGTACGTTAATCCATGTGACGTGGGTACCCCACTGACAGATATTTCTTCAGGTCAAGTAGTGACATGCTCGGAAAGTGCAAGTACCTGCCCAAGTAGCCACATTTGTGTGGTAGTTTCCTTGAACAAAGCCGGTTTATGTTGTGTGAATCGCCCCCGCGTTGGTAAGTGTAGCTTTACTTATTCAGTTCTATAGCTATCACATACGTAGCTCCTATTCATAGTTTATCTATGCATAGATACATGTCCATGTAAAAAGATGAGTGATCTATTGCGTGAGGATTTCAATAATAATGGTGAAAATTCGTGCTGTTCATCCTCTGTCTTTTTTTATTCTAACCGCTATACGTTGTATGTTACTCTTACGTAATTTACTTGGTCAGTTTTGTTATGCATTCCGTGCGGGGAAGTTGACAGGTTTGTAGCGTCGCTGTAATGTAAGTATGAAAGAAAAAAAGGAGAGTTATGAGGAGAGAAATATACTTTTGATTTCATATGAACCGTTCTTTTTCTTGTTGATGAGTCAATTAAGTATTCATTGTGGATCTGTCCAAATTCATTTTTTTCACTCTCTGCAACAACAGAGTGCGTTAAATGAATCCTCTATACATACTTAGGTGTAGATATATACGTTGAGGTTGCATAATAAGCACGAGTTATGGAAGTTACCCTTACTTTTATTAATATTAGGTAGTATGATTTTGTGCAACATTTTTTGGGCTATTTTTTTAAAACCAAGTAATATATTTTAAACTTGTGCTAAAATTATTATTACTATACAATGGAATGGATTATGGAGAGGCAGTTTAAATTCTAAATGGAAGCTAACGACCCGTTAAATGTTACATTTATTCTAGACCGCGTCCTATTAAGACTTGGAAATGAGTTCCGTCAGTGTAGTTGGAATTTCATAGTTTTTATTATGATTACATTAACTATGCATACGTGAATTTTGCCCTTGTGTACTTTCAGTACGTACACGGTTGAAATTTGAAATGCGTTCGTTCCTTTGGACCTGTATTCCTATGTATCCCTATGTATTCCTATAATTGTAAGTAAAGGCTGGATGAACAAATCGTATTTATTTAAGTACACTTTGAAATTCACTTTTTCGTGGTGTTTCTACATAATATAGTTAATATCCACACGGTATTTTTAATATGTCTTGTCATGGTTAAACAATTCCATCACATAGGTTTCCTAATTTCCCTAAATATATATCCTCGGACATGATGAGCGACTTGCTCAACAATTCTGTAATGGACTAATTTTCGTGGAGATCATGGTTCATAAATAAAATTTATATGAATATAATTTTAGGTGGGATTTTTTATAGCTACATTTATATATTTGCTAAAACATTTTGTATGATTTTATTTTTGTATCTCCTTTCTAGAGCCAACAAAAGCTGGTATG
>JAQFXU010003415.1:0-16313 GCA_034693705.1 Spatulosminthurus flaviceps | reverse complement strand
CTTATTTGTCGTAAGCTAGTCATTTTATTGCTAGTTTCGGAGCAGCAAAATTCAGACAGACTTTGACTGACTAACTATAGTCTGAATTTAACAACGCGCCCATTGTATTATCTTAAATGAATAAACGTAATCTTTATTATTTTATTTAAAATCAAAACTGAAATATTTTTTAACAAACATATTTTGACTAATAGAAGACAAATTCCCTGCACACTTGCATTGTGTCATAATGTGCTGAAAGTTATGCATAAATATGGTAGAAATTAAATATACATATAAAAATTTTAATGTGCTCATAACCAAGTGCAATAAAATAGTGGCACGCTTTAGGTTGATGTATATTGAAGTATATTGATTATACACAGGGATGGCAATTGTTCCCTTTTCCTTTCTAAACATAGAACAAAAAAATAACTCGTTCAGCGCAAGATGTTCAATTTCTTGAAGTCACAGCACTACAAGTATCACGAGATTTTCTTTTTACGGTCTCTTTGAACAATCCCATGATTACTTAAAAAGAGTACTAATTCAGAGTCATTTCACAAATTGCAGCTAACAAGAAACTGGCGTTAGCTAATTTGTGGTAGGCGCTACTTACTTTAGCTGATCAAACGTGTGATTTAGTTTCGAGATTATAATAAATGGCTATTATTGTGTTGATTTTGTTTTATTTTTCTCTTGTGTGAGTACTTGAGTACGTTCATATTTTCGCAGAACATCGCGACGCGTTGAGCTTTTTATTTAACGGCTATTATTATGTGGAAATATTTTATTTCCCCTTTGTGTGAGTACGTTCATGTTGTCGCAGATTACTTCTTGTTCTTGAACTGAAATCGCAATATTGGCACTTGTAGGGCTTTTCCCCAGTGTGGGACCGTTTATGTCTTTGTAGATGTGAGCTGTTGGTTGTGCTGTAGATACAAATGTCACATTTGTAAGGTTTATCCCATTTATGAGTTCAAATGTGTGATTTAGTTTCGCGAACATTGCGACGCGTTGAGCTTTTTATTTAACGGCTATTATTTTGTGGAAATATTTTATTTCCCCTTGTGTGAGTACGTTCATGTCGTCGCAAACTGCCACTCGTTGTTGAACTGTAATCGCAATATTGGCACTTGTAGGGCTTTTCCCTGGTGTGAGACCGTTTATGTCTTTATAGATGTGAGCTTGTGGTTGATCTGTAGCTACAAATGTCACATTTGTATGGTTTTTCCCCTGTATGAGTTCGCACATGGACCTACATGCTTGGAAAGGATTTTGCAGTATAATTATTGCACCAACCGCATTGGTATGGTGTTTCACCCGTGTGAGTTCGTTCGTGGACTCGCAAATAACTTGCTGTACTTGAGCTGTAATCGCAATGCTTACACTTGTATGGTTTTTCTCCGGTATGGGTCCTTCCATGCGTTCGCAGAGTTGAAGAATCGGTTGCGCTGTAGCTGCAATGTTTACATTTGTATGGTTTCTCCCCTGTATGAGTTTTTAAATGATATGACATGGCCTGCGAGGATTTTGCGCTGTAATCACACGAACAGCACTGGTATGGTTTTTCACCCGCATGAGTCCGTTCATGGACTTGCAGATGATGACGGTAAATTGAGCGGTACTCGCAAAATTTGCAACTGAAGCATCTTTCCGTTGAATTTGCCTGTAATTTACCTTGTTGTTTATTTGCAGGGTTTTGACTTAGCATTTCAACAACTCCATCGAAGCATTCTTCTGTTAAAGTCTCGGAAAAGTTGGATAGAGTAGAAATTTTAAGTAACTTGTTTTGTGGCTCTCCGAAAATGTCAGACTCGAGAAGCCGTTTAACAGTCTTTGAGTCCTTATCCTTCGGTGGTGGATCTGAAGAAGGAGAAGTTCCTATTGATGGCTCGTCATTTTCTTTCTGAATTGATCCTTCTTGAGATTGATTTTGAGAACGCTCTTGGGCCACCGCATAATCGTCAGTGAGAACTGGGCTGGATTTATCCCCATTTAAACTCACTGACCTTTGCAGTGGAATCTCGTGCATCTGCTGGAAGCTTTCATTTTTGAGTTCCATAACTTCTCCACCAACAATTTCCAACTAAAACAAAAGGAAAAAATAAATCGAGATTTAATGCTAATTTATTATTTAACTATTATTTAGAAATGTCGATTGTCAGTGTGACTTACGTTAGTTCCTTGTGTAAGATGGAGTTCCCAAGATTTTTTATTCCCAGATTATATTTTTATTATGAGAGTTCCCTTGGATTTACATTGCCTGATTCAAAATTAGAACTAGTGCCGAAGAAAAATATCAAAATAAAGTTCCAGCTCTTCTCACTTCCCAGTTAATGTACTTTGTTTAGTCTGTGAGTACCATGAGAGAAGTGTAAAGCCACAGAATGGCGGGATTTCTCTTCTTACAATTAGCCGTGCAGGGCATATACAGGCTTTGCTTTAGGACGATATTATGTTACGTTCACTTTGTTCCCTCTATCGTTTAAACAAGTAAAAGGGTCCAGGGGTCAAGAAGGGTCTCGTAGTTAATCCCCTTTCATGCATGTACATTATGCTACGCAAATATTTATACTGAAACAAATACTCATACGGAGACTAGATGCAATGATTAAGACTATATTTGTGCCCTGTTGTAAATTGTATTTGACTATGAAGAAATCTAAATGCCTTTCACTAGTTACATTTGACATTGATGTTCGACATTACAAAAAGGAGCAAAAAGTGGCAAAAAATTCTTCAAAATTCTGCCACTATACAGAGATCTTTCAAAAAACCCTGCCACTATAGCGTATGCCTTAAACATGGGGAATCCCTGGGGAGGATTTGAGTCTGCCACTGTAGAGGGAATGCCATCTTATGGAGAACCACTATTGTAGAAGTTTTTAGATTATTACAACTCTTCTCACTTCCCAAATAGTGCGCTCTGTATATTTTGTGCGTTCAATGAGAGAATTTTCAAGCCAGAGAATGGCGGGGTTTCTTTTCTTACAATTAGCCTTGCAGTGCATACAGGGCGACAAGGCCAAGAATTTGCTTTTGGTCGACATAATGTACACACATTTACATTGTTCACTCTATCGTTTCACCGAGTAAAAAAATCCAGGACGGTCTCGTTAATCCCCTTATGTACGTGTATATACATTACATTTGAGCCTTCAAGGCTTAAGTGCGGAAATGAAATCGGGGTAAAAAACTATAATGCAAAAATATTTACAATTGGCAACACGCCCCAACAGGGTTTTCCTAATGAATGTCTCATCAAGCCGTACGTACGAACAATTGTTGAAGACAACCCAGGACATTTTCTCATCTTTACAATACCCTGTATTTTAAAAAAATGAACGACGTCGAAATTTTTCAACTCAGGCAACTTCATTTTTGACTTGATGATGAGCCAAGATATGAATTTTAGATTTGTCTGTGCTTACAATTAGTTCCAGTTAAAGTTTGTCCCTGTGCACATTTCAGCTGAAGTTGAATCTAATTGTTGTAATTATTATTATTCTTTGATTTAAGTGTAATAAATAAAATATTGGGAATAACAATAATTATTATTGTTATTCCCAATATTTTTATTATTATTTATTATTATTGTTATTTATTATTATTGTTATTTATGATCATTATAAGTGTGAAGTGTTGGGTTTATTTGTGAAAATAATATTTATTAGACGTTATTATTTCCAATCTCCTCTAACTGCATACTTGTCTTTGATCTTTTCCTTTTCACCTTTAATTTTGTGACAGAAAATTCGTAAAGCTTTTTTTAGTCGGCGTGGAAATAACACAAAAATGCAAGAATAATTTTGTGATGTGTTTAGATTCTACCTCGTTTTTGCTTATGTTACAATAAGGGAAAACTTATGTTTAGCATCCATTGCAAACGTTTGTTAATAATTGAATGAAAAATAATAAATAAATTTCAAATTTATCCCTTCAAAATTTTACCATATTTTTAACGGCTATCCGGCAACCTGATCTGCATGCCATATTTTACTATGTAAATAGTTTTGGCTAACTGATTCTACAATCTTATTAATAAGGAGGAAATATTGGGCGCGTTGTTAAAGTGCTAGATTTTCCAGACTTAGCCAGGCAACGCCTGACTAGCGAGAGTTTAACAACACGGAATCCATTCTAGCAATAAATGTTCTAATCTAGGCGGACTTTAACAACGCGGTGCTGCTAGTAGCCTAGATTAGCCTTCTTTTAACAACACGGCGACAGTCAGTTTTTGCCTACTTTTTGTATGAGTTTAGCAGGCTGCTCGGGAGCAGCCTAGTTTTGCGCATATCGCTAGAACTAGGCAGGTTTAGAACTAGGCAGCAGCTGACTGACTTCACCCTAGCAAGTAATTACTTTGCTAGTTTAGGAGCAGCGAAAATCAAGTCAGGCGTTGACTGTCTAACTAAAGTCTGAATTTAACAACGCGCCCATTATATGTGGATTTTTTGGGTATTTAAAAAAAAGAAATTGCAATGCAATGGAAATGCATTTTTGTACCAGGAAAGTGGTAAATTAACGTTTCCACCCAAATTCTACCTCAACGTAAATGTTGAGCTTTTATTTTTCCTCCAGTCAAACCCGCTTTTTGTCCCGCTTATTTTTCTCTTCGGAAAACAATGGTTGATAGAGAAATACACCTTATAAAAATGTAACATAGAGGAAAATAATTATTTTACGTAGTTCAAGTGCAAAACTTTTGGCACATTTTCTTTTAACTACGACGTCGATTAAGAAATGTGGAAATAAAGTTCCGTCTTAAAAATCGCAGGTCAGTTTCGTACTCCTGCCTAATACGTTCCAATTGTGACACAGTAGGAATATTCCCCAATTCGAAGCGGAACTTACGTCACGATTAAAGAAAATTATCACCAGGTGTAGTAAAAAAAAACAACTTGAATTCACTCAATATAAATTTAAATCAAATTTAATTATAAAAAGTAGAGTAGTTGAAAGGATTTTTACTTGCTTGTGTCAACTTGTGTTTCAAAATGTGTCACTTTTTTCTCCTGACTTAAATGATAATATATTTTGCAAAGGCATGGATTTTGTCTAACTTGGATTGGGTTTTCTACGACGATGTCCTTGTCTTTCTCAAATGTTACAATTCATTTGGTTATTATGTCAACTTAAAGTTCTACGATAGTGGAAATATCTTTCAGAAAAGTTGTGGAATTCAAAATTATATAGGCGATACTAAGAGCAATATTGTCCGAATTAGAGTCACAAGCCTATTGAGATGTAGGACGATATAAACAGCCATCGGAACCAACGAAGGACTGGTTAAATGCGGCTGAAAAATTCAGCCAGTTGTTTAATTCCGTCCCGTATTTTATCCAGAATAATCCGATTTCCTACAATAACTTGGTTCGCTTGAGCCCCGTAGCGCTTGCCCACTGGTCTTTATTCTCGAATTATTCGATAAAAACTCGAGGAAAATAAACCTCGGAATCCTCGAGGTCGCAACAATTATAATTAGTACGAATCGGCGTGGAAGCATAGCAAAACATCGTTTAAACATAATTTCGGTAAGGATTGAAAAAATGGTTTGTGGTAAAAATATTCATCTCAAACACAACAACACTCCTTCGTTTGCTTTGTCCAAAGTTTTAGGTTAAAAATTAACTTGACACCAAGTGGGAAAATCAATGAATGTGTGCTGAAGGAAAAAATCCTTTAGAGGATCATCAATCTCTCGTGTGTGTATGCTTTATCATAAATTGTAGCATAAGAAACAAACAAAGGTCTATACTAACTATAAACAAGGAGCAAAACGTTGTATGTATTTTTGTTATATTTCTACGCCGATTAAAAATTGAGACCTGAAGGAATTACGACGTTAATTTAGTTTACTACAGATTCTAACATCAATCAGTGAACAGGCCATAACAGTGTAATTAGCCAATGGAAATTCGATACGGCTATCCTAATGAAATTCAAGTTCAATTAAAAAATTTCCCACACTATTTATTTTCTAAAATATTAACAATGAATTGGAATAATCCATTACACAGTCATTTGACCCCAAGATGACAACTTCATTTTTCACCCAAAATCCAAAATATTGAATTAAATCTGTTTGAATTTTTATTTTTCAACCATCATTATTATATGCACTCATTTTTTGAGAATTTCAATGCCCTATCTCTACCATTGCGGTTGGAACTGGACCTTAAGTAAATTTCCTTAGCATACATTTGAATACGAGATGAGGATCTTTCCAACACCCACTCTTGAGTTAAGAAGTGTATGGATGCAGGACAAAAGCAAAAATTGACATAAGTCCTGAAAATATTGCAAATTTTTATTAGGAGGCCACGAATTTTATGGTTTGCATGTATCGTGCAGAAATATATGGACAAACTCACTAGGTTTTGCTTCCATTTAAAGTCGAAGCAGACAGCTGGTCACAAAACGAACAGGATCTTTCGATATTGAATTCCCAATGTAAACCTTAAAAGATAATTCGGCGTTGAAGTTAACGAAATGCGTCTTACGCTGTTACTCATGCTTTTCGAAAAAATAATTAACATTTTCATAGGTATATGAATACGAATTATATCCAGTTCGTTCCAAATTGCTAAAATAAGCCACCGTCAAGTCAATGGACAGTTGACAGGGTTAATCTGGGGATATGTGGTAGAACTGATGCTTCACTAGGGAAACTCTGAGGGAAATTGGTAATGTTATGGGAAATGAGTTTTGTTAATACCAGGAACAAAATGAAAAATTGATTTCACCAAAATTCTCATTTAATAAAAAAAATTTACCAATTTTGTTACTTGAGAAATTTCTTGAGCACTGAATTTTCCAGCCAATTTTTTCTAACCCAACCAATGAGCACTCAACCAAAATTACATAACCATTTTCTTTTAAGTAACAACTTTGACTCATACACAAATCATTACATGAATTCCATCATTATAATCACTCATCATACGCAAGAAACCCGAAAATCTCCGTTATCTCCATTATTATTATGCATGCGATCGGCCTGCAAGCACCAATCAATGTGTTTCTCTTGTTCAGTACTAGAACCTCATCAGCACTGTTACTCAACTCCAGAAAAAAGGTTATTCGCATTCTCACTTGCGTAAAAGTAGTAACCCCTTACATTATTTTAATTCTTATATTACATTGAGCCATGAATGAATGAATTTAAAAAATTTCCCTGACCCAACATAATTAATTATGACTGAGTTAATTTTGCATGGAAATAATTTGTAAAAATTCCTTTGACACAAGTAAAATTTTATTTAGGCCTGAAAATAATTTTAATTAATAATTGCTTTGAACAAGGAAAAAATTAACTTGGGTCAGGAAATAATTTTTAGAAATTTGTATGACCCTAGGAAAAAAAATTTTGTAGGTCGGAAATTTTTGTTTGCCGCAGGAAAAAATTAATTTACGTTTCAAATTAAAAAAAATATAACTTGAACTAAGATAAATTAAATTCGGGCCTACAAATAATAATTTTTCTAAATTACTTTGTCCCTATAAAAATTAATTTAGACCTGGAAATATGTAGTAGTGGAAATTGCTCTGTCCCAGGGCAAAATTTATTTGGGCCTGAAAATATTTTTTTGAAATTCCTTTGATCCAAGAAAAAAATAATTCAGGCCCGGAAATCATTTTTACAAATAATTGCTTTCTTAAAGTGGCGAAGGTTAAAATCATTTCAACATAGAAATATTTGCTGGATAATATAAACAAGTCAAGCCCTTTGTAGCGTAGCCACTAGGGCTTGGATTTTTTCGAGAGTCGTCTAAGTCGCACTCGGGTGGTCGTTGAAATCCCGAGAGTGGTATGTAAATTGGGCTCAAGGAAAGGGGTATTTAAAATGGCGTTGTTGTAAAAATATATCTTGTCAAATGGTCTTGATTTGAAAACATCTTGTTATCAAATGGTTTTGTAGTGAGTGAGTCCACAGGGAATATGTAAGGCCAAAACATCATATTTTCTAATATTTGTCATTTTCAGCAAAAGTAACGTGTGCTGGGTGGGATAAGGAACGGCGTTGGAATTTTTGTAATATGTTAAGCTGATTCGGAATTATGGCCACAAACGACATTTTTTGTAATTAGGGCTGTATCTCCCGAAAAAAAGTGGCTCATTTTTAAACCCATATGTTCAGAAATACGTTTTTCAGGGCAGGTTTTCACCTTTTTTGAAAATTTTGAAAAAAGGCTGAAATGTGGGGGACAGAGTGGAAGTAATTTGCAAATTCAGGCTCTACCGCATTTTATTAAGCTCCATAATTCCCAACTTATTTCTACTCTGTCCCCCATATTGCAGTCATTTTTCAAAATATTCAAAAATGGTGATACGCTGCACTGAAAAACTTATTTTATGAATATATTAGTTCGAAAGTGAGTCAAATCGTCGCGCCATTTCGGGAGATCCAGTCTTAAATACAAAAAATGTCGTTTTTGGCCATAATTCTGAAAAAGCTTAACCTTTTACAAAAATGTCAACACCGTTGCTTATCCCACCCAGCACACATTACTTTTGCTGAAAACGACAGATTTTAAAAAATATGATGTTTTGGCCTTACTCATTCCTCGTGAACTTACTCTCTATCACTTTCCAGTAAATTGCTAATATTTCTAAGCTTGGGGTTTAATACATGCAGTTTTGAAAATGAAATGGCGAGGGGTCATAATTTTGTCAATTTCAAAAAAATTGTAAAAAATTCCCTTTTATGACATCCATCCATTGTAATCGAAAGTCAAGTAACAACATTAAAAGAGCTACAGACTTTTGGGCAAACTTCGATGCCGAATAACATTTTAATATTCCTGTCCTGAAGCACATTACTAAATTAAGCTACTACCCGCTTCACAAGGTATTAGAAATATCGCAATTGAATAAATACATAACAGGACTGGCTCCTCAAAACGCAGCGACTATGAGTTCGAATCCCATTCGAGGTGTTGGAATACCAATTCCTTTCTATCTCTTGTTGTAGTTGGTTGTTATTTTTTTTATATTTTCAGGAGTAAATTATATTGTGTGTGGAAATGATAAGAGGCGATTTCATAAATAATATAAGCTTTATCATTACAAAATGTGACCTTTTCTATAACCCAGAAGAAATAAACTTGAACTTCAAAGGCGATCAAGAAATGAGTTCAAATGAATTTAGCACAATCGGGTGAACATGAACTTCCCACAGGAAAGCAGCGTCGAAAATGAAGTACTTTACATGGAAACAGTTGAGCAACGTTGCAATTTTACTTTTAAATTATGTGCAAAAATGTTTGAAACCTGGACCAAGTTTCATAAGACAAACTGTCAGTTCAGAGGGGGATTTCCGAAGATAAATTTATTCCAAACTTACCAACATGTTTTTTCCTTGTCCAATGAACCCTTCTCACGTTGTTCCTTCAATGGGTAGTTATGAAAAATGATCGGGAAGATTTCTGGATGAAAAGGAACATTACAGGCCCATTGACGCTGGAATTTTGCAAATCAGGGATGGAACGACGAAATTCACATATATACAAATCCTTACTAATTCCTGGAGGGCCATGGATTCTTAAACGATGGGTCAATAAATATTATAAACTGTCTAGTATTGAGAAGAACGGTTGCTAGTGCCATACCTTGTTCAATTTCAAAGATTTGGACAAAGTTTTGGAAAATATGTGCATACACGTATTTAAAATTAATCTCTTGTAATTGAAATGTAAAATATAAGTTCAAAAGTAGAACAGGAAGTTATTCGAGAATCTTTTTTATTAGTAACAAACGCCAATAATACTAGCTTAATGAAGATGAAAATTCAGTTATTGGTATTTATTATTATATGTGTATTTAATGATAAAAAAATAAGTTTCCCCCATTAAGTTAGCATTGTTAAGCCTCGGGTATTTACCATTTTATTTCTTCGGTATCTTGCAGTGTAAAATTATGTTCTATGGCAATTTGTAAAGGTAAAAAAATGCCCTTTCAGAATTGCCATGCATCAATGTATTCTGAGCGTGGATCAAAAGTTACAGCCAAAGCTGAAGAAGTGAAAAAAGCCATTGTGGATCTGCTGTGTTGCCGGCCCACTCAATGGTGCTGTTATGGGGAAACTCTTATAGCTTTCCCTACCTGTGTCTTCTGCACGGCTTGCATTAGGTAAATGATGTATGGCAATTCTGAAAGATATAAAAATTCGCTTTCGAAATCGTCATTGCTCGTATTTTTATGTTGGAAGGGAGGGGAAATATAGAAAAAACGGGAAACCGTGGTGATTTTTGCTAAATTCGTGCCCCATATCTACTTTTCTATAGCATTGATTTTGACTTGAAAAAATTATTTTGAATTTCTATGACGATGTCCTTATAGGTTCCGTCAAATGTACATTATTTGGCTAGCTGTAATAAAATAATGTAATTATTATGGTAATTTGGTAATGCTGGTAATTGTTGTCTCATTTTTTATCCCATGCAGCTCGTGGATAGACGACGCCCTCCTGCATACCTTCAAACTCCACCTTATGCGAAAAGTAGAATTTATACCAAACGGAATATTCCGCATGCATACAATTATGGTGGGATTTCATGTAATTTATAGTGTAGGAAATGTATTTATTTCTCGTACACACATCCTTTTCGAACAGGATATACAAGGATTGCCCTATATCCACATTACTGACGCATTTAATGCGTAAAAACTACATGTTCAATGTCCCTTTAGTCTTTGACTATTGATGTTTTTACGAAATTTTAACACAAATTTAAAGAGTTTGTCGCGTGCGGTGGATAAAAAAAATCGAGTAAATACAGGTTCACATGAATTAAAATGTCACAATGTTTGGGATTCAAAATTCATTAACACAAAGGAGCATTTCAAGTTCTTTTGTTGTTCCTTAGCAATTACCAGCACCAGCACAACTTTTTGTGACCAAGAATTTATAAAGTTCAGACTTTGGTTGCATCTCTCGCACTTTAATTTACAAACGGCATTGTAGTACAACAATGATGTATCAAATATGGTTAGGTGCGATACGAAGATTCTACGTGGGTTTTTATATTACAAAATGATAAAACATGTCTAGCATGGTTTAATCATGGTCGAGAATAAATTTAATTTTGTAATCCTCCTTCAAACAATTTCTTCACCATTTATTAATTAACTAATTTCTCTTCCGTTTTTGATCATTTCCTAATTATACTGCTTTGAATATTTTGCAATAATAACGTGAAGTTGCTAACAGCGTTATTTCCTCCACTCTAGAAATATGTATAACAAACAAGCAAACGGCGTTGAAATTGACCATTTGTCGTGAATTCATTTTTGGTACATATTTTGATGGATGCTTCTAGTATTTTGCACCACCTCGGTCAAAATATATTTTTCGTCCGATATGTACATACAAATTTTTAAAGGCTGAATCATTATTTCGGGTGTAAGGATGAAGAAAAAAATTTCCTCTGGCTAAAAAATCAACACTTAACTTGAATAATAAGTTCGTTCTAGTCTTGAATAATTATTAAAGCGTTTTAAAATAGCGTGTATAAAAATGAAAATAACACATTTTAGAAAAGAAATTAGCTGAGAGCTAAGAAATGCAACTTTGAGACTCGATAGTTTTAAAATTCTCAAATTAAAAAAAATTATCAAGTTCTAAATTTTAAATTACAAAAATTTAAAAATCTTGTCAACAAAAAAACAGGTTGTATTTCTTCCAAACGAAATTTCAATTGAGCGGATATTGTAAATGTTTTGATATGGTTTGAAAATAATTTTTCCTGCGCTTTCAGCCAAAAATGTTAATGAAATGTTTTGAGCGAAAACATTCGCCACTAGTTGAAATGTCGCATACTTTTACAGTAATGTGTATTGCATTACAGCTTAAGAAATTCATGTGCTAAGATTAGTCTAGGCTCCTGTACCTGTAGATTTTAGTCGGCGTCTTAATCAAACAGAAATCCATGAATACTTGTGCAGCTGTGCTCACGCGCAATTTAGGGCTTCAGAAATGTCATGTTAATACCATTAATTTCCACTTTACCCATTTTCGGTTCAAAAGTTCAATTTCAGAAAATTTTGACGGATTTTTATTTTGGGTATCCCGGCAGCATTATTTTTGAAAAATTCTCCTTAAAATCCACACCTTCTAAGAAATTGGACTCTACAGAAGCAGACCTACATTTAATAGATGTAGGACATGTTGTAATGCATGCTTATTAAATCCTCAAAATTTCCAACTCTTTGTGGGAAGATTTTTACAAAAATTTTACTAATTCTTTGAAGAATTTGATTACATATTTTTCCTGTAAAAATTGCATTATATCGAAGACAAATAATTGTCAACCGTCTTCTTACCTGTTTATTATCTATTCAATCAGCTTCTTGTGACTATACAGTAAATACTGAACGGCGTTCATATTTAGCATTTCACATATGAACCTAAAGTAAGTAAATTTAAATACTTAAGGGCAAACTAAATCTTGATTTATTTGAAGAAATCCAAAAAGGAGGACAAAGTTGTATATCCTGGAAAAGCTTTGTTTGAACTTATATGGAAATTCATACAAAAAGGTATTTCAAATCGATTCCAAAAATTCAGATTTCAATTCTTAGCAAAATATACAAACTAGAATAATTAGAGTCCGCTAATATACAATTTTTCTCATGTTTAACAATTAGGTCCACTTGGTAATTTTACAATAATTCTGTTGTTGTGGTAAACCACGTTGCATATAGTAACTTGCTCTTGATAATGTTTCCTGGCTTTAAAGAGATTGCAGTGGAAATTGCGCCGGGTTTTACAAAATGATTGTAGTATAATTTTACCACGCCAATATTAAAAATGGATTCCACTAGCAAGAAACAATTTTTATACAAAAATTTGTAGGCATTCTAGTTGGGAGCAGGTTTTTATTTTGGGAAAATGAAAAATTGGGAAAACAAATTTTTTGTTCCAGAATCAAAATGATAAACCCAAAATGTCAGAACGCTTACGTTTGGACACAAAAATTCACCACAAAACTTGTGATTACAAGGCACATAGTCAAAATGAGGGAAAATATCACAAAGCTTGACTGTAGAATTAGAATAATTATTGACTGTATGAAGTCGCATTTGTCGCTCCATAGCTGGCGGCTCTACGTCCCATGCAAGTCCTTGTAACTACCGTCCGTAATACCCAGAAACTCCGTGGCTTTCCAAACTTGCTTGAAACGTGGCCATTTTGTCCTTCATTTTTCAACCAATTACAACGTTGCATGACAATTATGAGGGAAGATAATTTGCGTTATAAAAATTTGCTTCGCCACTTCACTACAGACTCCAAATGTACGGGGGACAAAATTTTGGCAACCATTGATAATGCATGAGGTGCTTTTTTTATGGGTAGTTCAATTTTTGGTTCCAAAATGGTAGATTCAATGGTTTGCAGTTTTTGCATTTGGAGTCTGTAGTAAAGTGGCAAAGTATATTTTTATAACGCAAATTTATGCGTATATTTAAATGCAAACTTCGCCAATTTTTCACTCAAAAACCAAGGCCTACACAGATATAAGGTAGGTACCATTGAAAAGCATTCGTCAAGAGCTTTCGAATGATATGCATCAACATGAAAACCTGAGTGCGGCAATTTGGGTGCGTACGTTACGAGTGGATGTCCCAAAACTAAATACTACAACAAAATGAACGGCGTTGAAATTTTCCAAGCTTGGCAAATTCAGTGTAGTCTCAAATTTCGTGGACGCATATGTAAAAGTTCGTCTCGCTTCTTCTAACTGGACGAAAAATTTTGTAACCTCATTTAAAAATTTTTTTAAGTTTATTTATTGTTTTGGTCCGATGGATAACAATGTTGTTCAATTAATTCGTCTAAAGTACATTTTGTCATTGGACATGACTTCTCAACATCTTCTTCTACATCAGAAGAAAATTTGGCTTCAATATTTTTTTAAACTTCCTACTTTGTAATTCAAACTTTATCCTTTCTTGGAAAATCTGTTTACATGTAAAATATAAGCTGAAAAGCGATATAAACTATTAAACATGTTTCATTCGAAAATACTACGAGCTGGTAATGGTCCTGTCTCTTACAGTTTAAAATCTTATGAAAATGTACCCAGGCGCAACTATACAAGAAACTAAGTGGCGTTGATACTTCACAGCTCTAGCTAGTTCTGTGTTCCATTTTCTTTCTATTATAATTTCAACATGCTGTTATTAAACGCAATTCCTACTTATTTTTTTTTGCCTTGTAATTAAACAGCGCATTGACTGTTCAATAAAAAAAATACATTTAGTAAGATTTCATTTAAATTCCTGTAATTTATTTTGAATAGTCATTAAAACCAAGTTTGGCTTTCATTTTTTGCACCTGCAATAATTTAGCAGTGGACTACGGATTATTGCGTGTATGTTACGAAATTGCAGCATAGGATTGATTTGTAGCAGAAACGTGTAAAAAATTAAAGCAGGAGTCATCTAATTTGTATAAAAAATTTGTGATGCTGAATTGCTACATTATTTTCTAAAAGGGTATTTGTTAATCTTTTGGAAATATTAAATTATTTGTACTTTACAATTATTTAAGATTGAGTAGATCCAGATTTCCCTCCCATTGCCCCCTGAAAAAATTACCGCCATAGTTTCAATATATTAGTTTACTCAATTAACTTGGACTAACACAATCTGGTTATTTAAATGGTAAACGCACGTCCGTATGGAGACGCACAATATATATTCGGAAACTAATTTGGAGCTATTTTTTGAAAAAAATTGGAATTTTCCAAAGCTGCCTTTGGTTGGTTTCGAAAATGCCTGAACGGGTTTGACATCATCTTAAAGTTTCAACTAAAATCAATAAAAACACGTTTTCTTGTCCAGCTTTCCGGTCTTTTTTAACATTCACACTAAATTTTCATGATAAAATTAAAATCCAATTACAATCTGTTCCTCTCGTTGTTAAAGCTGTTATCAGAAAACTGAAAAAGTCTTTTTCCAAGCAACCTATCGTCCATGGACTTGACTAAAAACACACAAGGGAATAAACGGCGTTGAGGCTTCTCAGTCCTGGGACTGGGACCATTTGGAAATTCCAATGCGGATTTCTGGAATTAAAAAAAAATTAAAACTGAGGTAATATTACTTAAATGATTCTTTTTATTTGGAGGGGGAAATCCTCCAAAAGAAATATTTTTTTCCGTGTCATCAATTATTTATCGGCCTTGCAGCATATTTACATGCTAAGCCATGAATTTATTTTTGCTAATTGCAGTCCGGCTTTCTCAGTTTATTATTCAATCGTTATTCTTCCGGTCACGGAGATCCCACTGACAATGAAAAGGATTTTCTCAACTCAAAATATGTCAATTAGATGTCCTACAGGATAAAAGCCTTTAAAAAACACCTTCTCCCGTGGATTTCTACTTTCTTTTAGCCAAACTACCAGAGGAAATCAGGAATTGGGACTATAATAATTATTAATTGTTATTATTAAAATTCGTTCCATTCAGAACGAATATCCTCAATATGTCAAAACATTTGGAAATACAGTTCCGTGTCTTATGCAGCCATTACAAGCGAAATATGAACAACGGCGTCGAAATACACCAAAATGGCATATTTTTGCTTATGTAATATGAAGAGTCTACGCCGTCAATTATGCTACAATATTTCAAAACGTATTTCTAGCCTTCCTTGGAATTTATAATGTACCAAAAATATCCTCCTGGCAAAATATCCCAAAAATCTGCATTATTTCGTTTAATTATTATGATTGCTGATTATGTTGCATTTACATGACCGCGCAATATTACCATGAAGAATGCATGATATCCATATTATTGCGCATCGAAGAAAGTGCTTGTATAATTTTCATAACTTACAATTAGAAGCCGCCCACAAAATGAGACCTCGAAGGTTGAAATTTTTTTATATTGTTTTTACAAATACTCAAGTCTCAGCCCGATTTGTGATTGAAAAATGTATGTGTTAAAAATATTATATATAATCCAAAAATTGGGATTTTACAAAAACATCATCACGGCTGAGAAAACTACTAGAACGGATTTGCTCAAACGGGTTTTGATATGTTTCACCATTGGGATGGTTATGTTGGAAATTATTATTACCGCGAAATACTACGTATTTATACATACTTTCATGTGCACCATTTTTCTATCAAGTTTTTTAATATTCAAGAAGCAAAAGATTTTATTCATGTTTTGCTCAACTTGGACGCCGTTTTAGAAATGAGTCCTAAAGAGTTTAAATCCGTACTTATAAAAATTGGGTAATTTTCTCACTATCCAACTGAACCTGGAGCTATTTTATTCCTGGGATCTCTGATCTCAACAGGAATAACTCCG
>JAQFXU010003414.1:0-16324 GCA_034693705.1 Spatulosminthurus flaviceps | reverse complement strand
AATATTTACATTTAATTTTTGTGCATATTTAACAATAAAATATTTACATTTAATTTTTGTGCATATTTAACAATAAAATATTTACATTTAATTTTTGTGCATATTTAACAATAAATTTCCATGATTTTTCCTGGTGGTAATCAAACCGAGGGAAATCATGTAAAAATAACGTTTTTACCCCCAAAATTTTCTATTGAAATAGGTTCACCCACTTAGTGGATGTTTCAGTTGTGGTTTAAGATGAGTTGGAAAGGTTTGGGACAGTTTGCGGTGTTTCGTATCTTGGGAAATTTTAGCGAGTGTGACAAAGGCAAAAGTCAATATAGTTTTCCACCGGTTCTCATTAAGTACGACGGCTGAGAGTTGGAAGGGAATGTATGGCTATTCACCTACCTACCGCCGGAATTCTCACGTTTCTTATTAAAACAGCACAAAGGAACAAATGACTGAAAAGCATTGTAAAAAGTATATAACGGAGATTCTAGTCTATAGAAATTACTTCCTTGCATTAAATGAATAATCTAACCATGAAAGTTCCTCGTGTATGTACATATTAAGGTTTTTGTATTAAGATTCATTATTAAAAATATTTTGGGTCTACAACAACCTTCGTTACTATTTAGTTTCACGAGGGCTACATTTTTTACGTAGGGAAAAGGTATATAATTGCCACAATTAAAGCAAACAGGGGTGTCAGCTCGTGATAATAACGTTGTGGTATTTATTACAGTCACTTGATTACACCTTTACATCTAAAAATCCAACTCTATATGTGCTGCAAAATCAGAGAAAATTAAATTTTTCAAGTTGAAACTTCCAATCTGCAAGTATATGTTAAAAAACGTGTTTTTAATGAAGTAAATTAAATGGAAATTATAAAACCTGTAATTAATGAGGCATTCGCAAAAACTGGCTTACGACAGGGAATTTCAATATGAAACAGGCCTGAACAAACTCGAGGGCACAGTAATGATCATAAAGATGTCGGCACCACTACGTATAATTTCTTTCACTTTTTCTAATCCATCAGTCGACCTAAATTGGGAAAGGGAAAAACCGAGTTAAGCGTTTGAATTATTAAGTTTCATCCATTTTAAACTTTCGCACTGAAATATTTAGTGGTATTTAGTAATATTTTACCAGTATGGTTGCATTTGAAAAGGTTTTGAAGATTATAGCACAAAGCCGAGTCCTTTCAGTAAAAGAAACAAGCCCTAAGATTCGAGCTAAAATTAGAACGGTCATATATAATTTTCAAGGGTTGAAATTTGATATGGACCAGTGGGAGCAATAATAATAATTATTAAAATAATGATTATTATTATGACGAATCCCACAAATTGTCCCCAGACTTGTTTTAGAAACTAGAACTTCCGCTATCCAAGTGTGGATATGTATGTAATATGAAATATCAATTTCGAGGCCAAAAGCCCTAAAGAGTGGAGCAACTTTTGCCTTTGCCTCCAATTTGGCAGTCAAATCTTCAATTTCGATGTTTGCTTGAGCTGGGAAATCATCTTCTTTCTTGGTCTTCTTAAGGGCAAGCTGTAGTTTTTTAAACCGAGCCTTAAGCGCGTCGAAGTCCTCTTGAGTTGCCAAAACGAGGGAAGTGAAGAAACAGAAATATTTTGCAGGTTTTCCAGGAGCATATCACCCTCAACGAAGTAATCACTGCGAAAAAATTTCAAAAAAATTGGTCGAGCAAAAATCAGTCCACAAAAAAAATTATGATTGTCACAGTCTGGTAATTACTTGCAATATTGGGGAATCAATATTCCATATTCACACAGTGACCTATTATTATATTGATGGAGATTCATGCCATCACTTTGTGATTAAGTCTAGAAACACGGGAATCCTCCATATATTTCGGGTGGCTAGAGTTATCGGACGCAAGGAGGAGACTGCTCATCGGTGGCGGAGATTTCCGTGTAGGGACTCGCTGGCGGATATTTCCTAGTAGGGACTTTAACACAGATTTAAATAAGCTTAAAATAGGCTACGTTTGTGCCTAATTTGTCGTATGGTAAATGCATACGATCAATTCTTGATCATCCACAAAAAATTTCCATAATTCTTTACTACTTTCACCGATTTTTATCATGTTCGTGCATATTTCACGTGTACACACTCTTTGTTTCCAGGGCTTCTAGGAAAGAGTCTTACGTTTAACTCCATTAGGAAAAAATGCACATGAAGCCTGTTTGTATCCCCTGTGTCAAAGATAGGGGTTGAAATTTGAACGATGTTAATGATGGTTAAAAATAATGTTTTTCTATTTTTTGATAACACCCATCAATTTTGGTCAAAAACGAACTGAACACCCAGCAGGAAAATCGGTTATTGTGGGGAGGTAGAAATTTAATTAAAATTAACACCGTTGGTCAGTGGTGACATTAACATATGTTTGCTTGTTAGACCCATCTTACGCTAGAATCCCTGAAAGTATTTAGGGGTCTTCGAGACTATGGTGGATACGGCATAAGACATTGCGGCACTGATGCTGCTGCAGCCTTCATTACACTTGATTTTACATTTAGACACTAATACAAGTGCCATAAATTCCACAATGCTTTCAAACACTAAGGGATTCTTGTCTCCCCTACCTTTTAGCCTTTCAAGTACTTCAAAAATTCAAATGTAATGTTGAACATAGAAATTCTGTTACATGAAGGCTATATTCTTTGGCTATATTCATGAAAACGGTACAAGTCCAAAATCGAAAATGTTACTAGCGAGAAGGCTTTTTTACCACATAAACCATTGCGGCCATACATGCCTCAATCCTACAGGGTTACGCCGGGAAACATCCGTTTCAGAACCAAAATGAAGCAAGTCCACTTTGGTGTGAGAATCAAAAGGAAACAATTCCATTTACACTAGCCTCCAGGGAGAGGATGAGCTATAGATAATAATTTGATGGGAACGTGACGTGATGAGTTTTGCACATCTCTCTACCTTGAGTCCCAATAGAACGTTTGATATCATAAAATAATTTTCCATGCCATACATTAATACCTCATTCATATGCTTAAGCACATTTCATCTAATTCCAACAGCTGATTCCCAAATTTTCCTGAAAGTTAATTAAAATCCTTGCACTATATTACACAATCCGAACCCTCGAATTTTCACTTGCATATGTAAAGTACACATTTTAACAAGTAATTTTTCAAACTCCAGCATAACCCTTTTAGTACCACTCGAATAGAAAATCCTCCATGGAAAATTGACTTTTACGCCAAAATTAGTACACCCATGAATCCTTGCTGTGAAAATTGTTCGGTTACAATGTATGCACAATTTTTTTTCCAAATCTCTCCAAATAGAAGAAGAAGCCGTCTATAAAATTTCTTTACCACCGCTATTTCTATCTCCCATCAATTTTTTGCTCTTTTAAAGTCAAACTTGATATTTCAGTTAGAAAAGGAAATATAATCCCTACCTTTTGGAAATTTCTGCCCTGAATACGTGGAAAGCGGTAACGAAGGATTTCTGGAAATAAAGCTATAATTTTACATAGTACGCAAGCATTTTTTCCAATTATCAAAAAACGTTTTTTTTTGTTCCTACAATATCTGCTAACATATTCTTTGGTTCTGTTAGCCTCAAATACATTTTTAATTACAATTTCCATCAAAAATTTGAACGCCTCAAATCATTATTATTGACGTTCACGTCTGTAAATTTTTTTCATTCCTAAAGAAAATTTTTTAGAGCCATTTTAATGAAACTTATTCCAGACAATCATACCATCCTTCAATAAATGTCATAAGATGAAATCTAAAATAAGATATTTATAACTTGACGTTACTATAGGAAAAATGATTAGCCCGCCAAACCTAATTATATAAGTTGATATTGAAGGCGTAACGACACTCACGAAGAACATACTTGCCCTCAGAAATCCTACACTGATTTGTAGGGACTGACTGCTGAGGAGAAAAATAGTTTCGTTATCTCACTAAAAGTTCAATATTTCTCTCGCTGTTGTGGAGAACTCGAGCACCTAGAAAGTTTCAGCCTTGTGGAAAATAAGTTCCAGTTGTGATTCTCGACACCCTTAACAACAGGTCTCATATACGATATCAGAACCACGATTCAATGTTAGCCATGTAATGATCGAGTGTCTTTATTACATGGGCGTGGTAGTAGTCCATAGAACTTTATCAATGGAGTCGGAGGGAAAAAACAGATTTTTCCCCAAATTACCACAGAAGTTTTCCAATGCAATGCACCACGTAAACGTAAGTCTACTACTACAACAGCCTACAAATGCCTTTTTAAATCCAATCAGATTTTATTATCTTCCATTTATAGTCAATTCATCTTACATTTTTCAAATATAAATTCTATATGTATAATACCTGTAACTCAAAGAGATCTCATTAAAATTTCTCCAGCGCTTTCATTATCCATGCAACCGTTGCACATCTCTAAAATAATTACTCCACTTATTTGAAATTTCTTTCAATTCCACTCCCAAATCAGCTCAAGTTTCATCATTAATTTCCTTCAACTTGGTAAAAAGAACATTTGCAGGAATTAATTTGAGTCGTAGGTGTTTTTGCACAAAATAATAATGTGAGAATTGTTATAGCCTCAGATTGGCTAAACGACCATTTTTTCCATCCCCCAACTGGATTTTTGAACGATTCCACAAGCAACGCTCTTTGCCATTATTTTCATGGAACTTCTTTTTCCCTCTTCGCCTTATCTTAGCCAAGCCAATATGTGGAATATGAAGGAAAAGTGAAAGGATTTCGTAGGAGAATTATTATAGTGAAATATATAGGAAGAAACTTTTACTCAACAAAATATGACCTTCATCCCATAAAAACACAAAGATTAGTTTCCACAATAATTTTCCATAGCCATGCACAATAGCATTATGGAGCTTTAAGATCCATTACATCATCTTATGCAAAATTGTTTAATGAAAACAAATACAACGATCAGTATTATTTATTATTTGGAACACTTTAGTAGAAGTGCAATGCAGCGAGAGAGGCGCAGAGGCAGGCTGATATAAAAAAGCTTAGAGTGGAGTAGCTTTGCTCGCTCTCGCCTCCACTTTCACTCTCCTCTGGCTCCTTCCCTATCCTTTCTGCTTTAGCATCCACAAGGATGGTTTTTATCGCATGTCATCTAATTTAAGAAAATTACATGCATCGTTAATACTTGGATCATGAGATTTTTCAGGAGTGTCACAGTTGAGAGTGGTAGTAGTAATAATAACCTTAGTGACATAAACAGTAATATCTCGAGGAAATTTTCTTTAACCCTTCTTCCAGACACGCCTTTGGGGGATACGTATCGATGTATCTGCATGAAGTTCTATTAATGGGAAATAAGCTAGACAAACCCTACACATAGAGGAGCAACTCTGAAGAGAAAGTTATCTTAAACGGTTTCGCGTAGAGAGAATTTTATCTCTGGAACTCTCATAATAGTACACATATGCTGGGCTCCTCTTCATTTTGCATATTTCACATGATGAGAGAGAAAGCGTCTGGAAGGTAAAGTCTGCATCATTGATCTTGTAACGAATGACTCGTCCTAAATTTCTCTTCATTTCCTCTTATATTCAGGGAGGAAAAAAAACATCCTTCATTTTGTATTTTTATATCCATTTCATCTCCTTCATTCCTCAGCTGCTCCTTGTCTGGAAAAGCGTAGCAATTACAAACCTTTTGTGTTAGATTTTTCTTACCAGTCAATCCCCCCCTCTCTCTCTCTTTCTCGCTAACTATCCTTATTGTTCCTTCATGGAAGGATGAATTTGCCCTGCCTACATACATTCATTTCCTTGAAAAGCCACCAAAAGTGCTAGCACACGAATTTCTTCTTCCCAATTTTCCCCTCTCTTTCTATCTTCATCAAAGTTTTCCCATAGAGCCATCGTCCATTGCTTCAATATCATCCGCACGAAGTACGTTCCTTTTCCGCAGTCACAATTCACACACTGCTAGTCCGTCGATACTTGATATTTATTTGGATGCTGACGCCTTGAACAAATATGTGAGTTAATTAACTCGTGAATCCTCTTAAGAGGCTTTGAACGTTTCAACATGGGGAAGAAGTAAAATTTCCTAAAAATCCTCTTACAAACAAATCAACCTAAAAAGTTTACTTTCACGCCAACTTTCTCTCTCCCCTTGACTTGACTATACTGCAGGGATGACTGGAGGCAGGAGGAGCTTTATCTTACTTAGCATTTCTGTATATACATATATACAATATACGTACGTAGCATGGGCATGGAGCTCAGCTTCATTGAATTTGTTCCATGTCAAATCAAGTAGACAAACCGGAGGTTTACTTTAAATAGAGTTAGCCAAGTTTCCGTTAACTTCGCGGCTATTATTTATCTAGGGTTTCCCAACTTACGACGTGTTTTCACTTTAGTAGAAAGTTCATCGTCGAGTTAAGATTTAATGTTTTTTTTACTACAACACTTTCTGCATTTAAATTTCAGACTCCACTTGAGCATACCATTGGTTTTGGGGCATTTCTTCCTCTGAAATCATATAATCGTTAATGTATCTCTCTCCTTGGTTTTTTGAGATTATCCTCACGTTGCTTGTTACAGTTCCGAATAAAGTGGTACCTTATTATTGGAATGGTCTATAAAGGCTCAAGTGAACTTCTCCAGGATTTTATCAATATTATTAACTATACTTGATAAAGGATTTCCAGCTTTTAGGAAATAGTAGGAGCAAGGAAGAAAAAAAGTAATGATTCGTGAATAGTATTTATAGTTCTGCAATAATAAAAAGCAAAATAACATAAAAAGAGCTATAACGGATGCAGACAAAATGTGCATGGAGCGGACTGATGAAGTCCTCTGGAACCAAAATCGATGGTGATCACCAGGCGTATGTATACACATATGTAGGGTATGTGTATATATATATGGGTATAGCTATGTTTGTAAAGTTTAGAATGTATGTATAAAATACGGTGCTATTTAAAATTTAGCTCTAATGCCAAAGCGTCTATTGAATGAATGCCACAAAATCCTGAAAAGTGGAGATTTTCTGCAGTAGTGGTGTGTTTCACCGCTCCACCCACCATTTTCTGTCATTCCGTTACATGGCCGGCTATGGACAACTATTGTTGAGCTTTAAAAGGAGTGATGTGAAATTTATTATATGAAAAGGAAGGCTAGCCCGCAGTAAATGTATCTGCACTTATATTCTTTTGAACCTGTGAAAAGTTATACAAGGAGCTACCTCCGGCTTTATGCCTTTCCCAGCTCTCCCACAAACTTCATAGTATATACACACGCTTGATTGTCGATTCTTTTGAGCTTCTGGAGAGCACATGAAGGGACAGGAGAATAAATGGAAAGGGAACATAATGAGAATAATGAGAAAGAAGCTTCATGAAAAAACTTGTCCTATCCTACCATGGATTCCCTTCCCGTTAAACCTTACAGATATGTAGTAGGAACTTTATAGAAGCTATAATTCATAGTAGTAAATCTTATTTCCCATGTAATGTATTTTCCATATAGTTTTCCATATAGAGGAGGAGGGGGAGAAAAAGTCAAATGAAACTCAAGAGTCTACTTGTGTGATCCACAGGAATAGAGGAATTGGTTTGAAATGTTAATGTTCAGCTCTCGGGGTTTTACATTCAATCAGTAGTCTGGTAATGGTAATGAGTCAGTAGTGAGGTGTTTTTTGGGTTGTGGGGAAAGATTTGAGAACGAGATAGTAGAGGAGCAAAATATGTACTTACCAAGCCAGTGTGAAATACTTGAGAATTGTGAGCATTTCATTAATTCTCACTCTCCCGTAGTTTGTACAAGCTTGTAGCTTCCATCAAGTTGACGTGACCCAGGCGTAAAATTCCATCTACTCCTTTCATTCAAAACCTTCCGATATGCAATATATACACTACCCGGACCATGTGTTGAGCACAATCCAATGCTCCTGCTCAATTGAGAAGCTCAGAGATTGTAGCAAGTATGGCTTGTAAAACTTCATCGTCCGTTCCACAGATCTTCATTCACATTTGCTGTGTATGTCTTCTACTAATTTGGCTACATTTTGTTCAAAATATAATATGTTTATGTTTTGGATCCATAGCATGTCTTCGCATTAATTACACATATTTAGATATAGTGTGTGAAATATCACCTAAGATGTGGTAGTTATAGCCAATCATCATTTTTTGCCTGGGTCTTGGTTACGTGACCGATGCAGAAAAACAATGATTATTGCATTAGGTTCATTTTATAGTAAATGAGAGAAATAATTCCTTCGCACGTTTGTACATGTATGTATTTATGGGAAGGGGAAATGTGGAGAGTGGCGTTTTCGGAGCAATCCCTAATATGAAAAAGGTTACGCTTTCACCGGAACGCATTTCAAAGGAATCACATTGCTTTTGCCGTGAAAAATAGTAGTGTGTTAGAATAGAGCAAATAGGTTGAGAAAGGGGGCTGTAGTGAATCGTGAAAGCTAATGTAATGCTTATAACCACCTCAAATAAACCTTTTTCTGGTATCGTATGGAAGAGTGTGTCTTTTATGTAGTGGAAAATAAGTGCGGAGCAAAAGGAAGGAGCAGAATTGCAAAGGGGAAAACGATCACTTTCTGACGCACTCACAGTACCAATCTTGGTCTAAGTGCAATGGGAAAAATATACTTACTTAGTATCTCACTATATCATACGTAACATGAGATTACGGGGAGGAGAAGAAGGAAGGGAAAGTTCAGGTTCTTCTTCTTTCAAATGCCTATTTCCATTGTTTCGACACGTCCTCATTCACTCTGAAAAGTACTTGAAAAGTAAGAAATGGCGTTATTTATTTTTACAAAATATTTTCCCTCCGGTCGTCCATCTAATTTTCATGAGAAATGGTCGTTCAAAACAAGTTTTTACATTTCCTCGGAAAAGAGAAAATCTTACTGGGCCGATAGATGAGTTCAATGCCAGAGCAATCTTTCTTTGCCTTTCTTCCCCGATGGTACTCCTAAAGAAAAGTTCCGGACAAAGACATAATAAAGTGTGAGGTGAATGAAGAGACGGGAGAGAGAGAGCGAGTGAGAAAAAATAGGATATGGAAAGTAAAATGTGAGCATTTGGGTCAATAGACATGATCAAGATTGTTATGCATGTTGGTGACTCTTTTATGGTGAAATTTCGACTCTGGGCACAAATAAATTTCTCCAAGTCATGTACTAAAATCCGATGGTTGTTTCACCATAAATCCCCTCACTATAACTCCATCGGGTAACTGGTTACCGTGCCAACATTTCGTCCTTTTGTCTCCTTCTCCTTCCCAGCTCAGTGTGTTGTTAGGTACTTCGCCTATTTCCCAGTTCCAGAGCCACTATTTATACTCCGCTCCAAGCATCTACTGTTTTTTTTACTTCTAACTAAGCCTATTAGTAAGTATACCAAAAAAAATACCAATCATATATCCCCAACCTGTCTTGCTCTGCTTTATGCCGTAAAAAAACTTGCTCTTACCTTATACTCAGAGAGGAAAGATCCTCTGAACGGGGTACAAAAATACAGCGGATCATCTTTTTGACAGACGATTATGTCAATAATGACAGAGCTATTCGCTTTAAAAATATTTAATACTTACAAGAAATATGGTTGTCCCCATTAAATTTTTATGTCAATCATAATCCTTAAAACAAAAACAAATTATTGTTACAATCCCATCCAATTTTTGTGCATGAAGTGTGACTTTATTGGAAAACTCTTCGTAGTAAGATAAACGTAGCTTTATTACGATGAAGTTCACGATTTAATTTCCTACACTCCCTCCTTCGGGCACTCTACATGAGAAACCAATCAATATAAGATTTACATGCAATGGACATTAACAGTACATGAGTTAAAGTTTATATTGTATAAGGAGTGGTTAGATAAAAGGGGAAAGTACTAAAATGTATAGAGATAAATACATTACGACCCCCCTCCTTCTTCATCTTTTATGCATTAAAACTTGCTCAAAAACGAATACTAATTAGTACTAGCACTTTGTAATATCTGTGAAATCCGACTGAAAGGGAAAAGATTTCAGAGCATTTACTATGCGCAACTGAGCATATTATATTGAGTGAGTGTAAGACTGTGAGAGGAAGAGCATACAGTCAAGTGGTTTTTGTCGCAGATAGTGTAAAATTGTGTGGACCTCCTTAATTTTTCAAACTTGGAAAGCTTATAGAGTAATGTCCCAAGAGATACTGGAAGTCTTCCAGTCCAAAGTTTCATGAAATATATGCTAACAAGCTCCGTAACTATTTCGGGAGAGGTGCCAGGCAGCCTAGAAAATTCGCACTACAAAAAAAATTAAGGGAGGATTACTCGGTTTTAATACCGGTGATAGGAAAGTTTCGCTCAATCTTATAATTACATACGTGGGAAAGCATTTCATTGCTCAAATAATATTGAATTGTACAATTCACATTAAGAGGGGCACATGACCAAGGTCAGGCTACCGACTAACTCACTTTTGAAAAACTCTCAGCAAGAAAGAAACCATTTCCTTTGGACTCCTTTAAACACGTACACACACATGCTAAAACTTTTGTAGTGTGGTACTTATATACTGCACAGCATGTGTAAACCCTAATAAAACGCGTAGGTTATATCAATTATGAAGAGGAGAAGAGGCTCCTCGGAGGACCCAATAAAAACCGCTATAAGAACCAAGCCAAGAGATGAGATTCAAATTTGTTAATAATTACAAGACAAGCTTCTACAAAGCTACAGCTACCGTGAAAGTTTGCAAGAAAAATCCAGGAAAAACTCATATATTTTCCCGTACCTTTTGATCTTAATACAGGTATGCATAATTTTATGGTCACATATACACAATACATAGGAACATAGGGATTAGCCCCAAATAATAATATCCACAACCATGAATCTGCTCCTTAACAGCTCAAACTACTACAAACGGAGTTGATCAGCTCCTTTTTTTTACGACATCTCATGTGAACACTGACTGATTCTTTGTAAACTCAGTTTCCCCTTAAGGTTCTATCCAATTTCCTGGCATCCTGGCTACCTCTACACCCGAGCTTGAGTCCAGAGTATACACTGAATCTTATACCTCTCCTATGAGTGTTTACGTTTATATTGGTATGTATGCAGTATATACTACACAAGGCCTGGAATATGTACAATACTCACCAAGGGTGGGATGATTAGTGGACGGGCTATTCGGAATGGAAGAGAGATTTAGAAGCTCAGAAAGAAATTCTTCCTAATCCTTCAACACCATTCAAGTCTATGTGTACATGGAATGATATAGAAAATGCAGTGAACGTTTTCTGCTCTTAAAATTTCTCAAATAATTCTTCCGCTTAACTTTATGAGGAAGAGCTTGTAGGAGCGGAAATGCTTAATCATCATGAAGACTAAACTACTTTAAAATCCCCTTTATTCCTTGGTTCTTCCACATGGTTCTTTTATACACGAAAGAATAAATTTTTCTTTTCTATTTTTAAGAAATAACAAGAGCCAATCACTATACTCTCTCTATAATATTACAATGGAATGATGACCAACCTTCCTTCAGATGAAAATTGACTGGATACATTTCAAGCTGTTGGCATTTGGCGAGGGGGCATTGAAAACAGCCAGTCCCTTTTTTCGAGGGGGAGATAGGAAATGTTGAGGAGAAAATAAATGATATGTTGAATTTCATTCCCCTCTAAACGTATAGACGGTCTCATCATTTCATGGAATTAGAATGGACGATACAAACCAAAGTTTATACCTGGTGGCTTAAGCTATATGGAACAATGTCATTGGCTCAGGGGCTTATATGCAGATTTATTCTAATGCGCGAGGAATATTTAGTATCTATATGATCGTGTGTAACATCTCCAGTCTGCAGATAAAAGCTTTACTCTCTCATTCTCCTATTATACTCAATTTATGAATGGATGACTTTTGGCTCCAGATTGGCTTCTCAGCCATATTATGATTACCATAAAATATTGGAGAGTGTGTATAACCCATAACTCCTCTCTTTTCCCAGGTATCATATGAGGAGGGAAGGACAGTAATGGGTCTAGGAAAAAAACGACTCCTGTACAAGTATCAATCTCAATCCATGATATTCATCTGACATGGGCAATATTTTCTATCCAACTTTTTTTCTCTCTCCCTTTTCTTCAAGCAAAATGCCATAAGTGGAAGTTATATGCTCTGAACTAAAATGTGGACTGAGGATTTAAAGTGTAGATAGAAAAAGACGCAAGCGCTTCCCTATCAAATATGTTAGTGTGGTAGCTAAAAGAAGATGAGTGGGAAAATAGATACATAACATCACTGTAGTATTCCTTTCTTCAATCCTATACAGAATCAGTATGTTCCTCTTTGTGGTTACATTCCGTCTTTACTTTACTCTCAATTATGTCTGCACATTACCTCATTCAGCTTCACAATCTAAACTCAAGTCTCAGCTTTCACATTTATTCCTTCCCATTTTATCACATACTTACATACTTAAACTTGTCAAGACCTTACTCTTACATCTCTTTTCCTTAAGTACTACCATGGTAACTTGTGTTTAGCAGATTTAATTTCGTTCAAGTATCTCTTTCCCACTGGAACTCAATGAGGTTGAACCCAAAGATAATAATTGGTGGAAAAAGCAAGGGAAAGGATTCTTTGAATCACAATATTTTCTCTCGCTCATCTCTTCACTGTAAATTTGAACCGCCTTTTGGAGCTATTGAAGAGGCAATTTATTTATTTCATAACAACTTTATCCTATCATATTATTTTTCACTAACTTAAACATACTCCATCAACAATAACATTGCCATTTGTGAATAAAGGCTTGTGTATTCTAATGAGTAGAAGCGCGTCATAATTGAGGTGGGCTTAAGTTAAAAGGTTGGATGAGTATCCCAAATGAGTAAAATATCTCTCACCTTTACAGATGTAATTGACATTAAAGTGTAATTATTACAATATTTAATTCCTTTGATTTTGAATAGCATGGAAGCGCACCTGAACATGATTTTTTCTGAAGGGGATTAGAAATATGATGGGAAGCTTAAAGAAAATTATTATAGTACGACAAGTACAGATTCCAAGTATTAAAAAACTTAAGGAATAGGGAAGGGCTTAAAAAATGTTAAACTGTTATGATAAATATTGAAGATAAAACCCGTGGAAATCTCTTATTTACTTTTTCTTGGTTATAAAGTTCAGTGGAAAAGGGCATGATGGAAAATAAAGCTGCCTTGAATTTATTGTAAATGGACAAAACTGGGGTTAAAATGTAGAGTTTAATCCGAAAAAGTAGCTTACGGCTAACGTTCACTTCATCTCATCCTCTTTACCAAGGCATGACTGACTGAAGGAAAGGAGAAGATAAACAAGCAGGGGCATTGGTGAGGTTAGCACCATAAGCTTATACCGGTTCGAGTAGTAGCTCTCTCACTATAATACCGAAATAACCCTCTACTCTGAATATTCACCGCTCCTCGGGAAATTTTTCACCCGGTATTCTCCTCTTGTAGAAGTTGCCAAGTTGTTGACAGCCACCATTGGAGGAGACTGAGGCTGGACTGGAATATGGAGGGTTCTTTGACTTTCTCCAGGTCTTAAGGTGTGTGTGTGTGTGTGTATGTCGGTTCAATTACCCAGTGTAAGTAGAAAGTTAAGTGTTCCCAGCAAAGTTATTTACTTTATTATTTTACATTGATAATTTTTACCACTCTTTCAGCTTACACGTAATTTCCCAATTCTCGGCCTAGAGCATTAGCACGATGGAGACAATTTTTGGACCTTTGGCACACCACATTCCAACATCTTTTAAAGATGTTCGGATCCTCTATGAATTTGCAATGAGTCACGCAGGTTTGTTTATATTCAGTTAACTAATTATTACTTGTTAAAAGGATATTTCTAGCATTATATAGGACACTTTAACTAAATTGTGATCTCGTACATTGTGAAAATTCCATTGGCGTATAAAGTAAAGAAAAATAAATAATTGAAGGAAATTACTGTGAAATTTTAGATCATCGTGTGGATGACTGGATTCTAATGGGCTCTCCTATTTATGTAATTAGCATCATTGCTTCTTACTTGATCACGGTGATATTCTGTAAGAAGATAATCGTCAAGTTGTTCTACAGCATTAAAGTTGTACAGTACTTGCACCCCTATAATATGATACTGCTTTTTGCCAATGCAGTAATGGGATCTTTGGTAAGGGAGACTCTGAGAAAAATAGTCGTAAATAATCAATTGAATGTGAATTGAAGGTTATTTTTTAATATCCCTTCTTCTCTGTGCAATTATTTAGTTCCTTTGGCATATTTATCAAGTTGGTTACAACTGGCGCTGTCAACCTGTACGAAACCATGGACATGATGAATTGCAAATTGCTCAGTTGATGTGGTACTTCTTCATTTCGAAAATTGTCGAATTAATGGATACATTTTGGTTGATTCTCAAGAAAAAAGGCGCACCTCTCACATTCCTTCAAGTTTATCACCACTCCACTATAGTTTTTGCTTGCTGGATCGGTGCTAGATTCGTCCCAGGTGGATCATGTATGTTATGAATGAAGGCTCTTTTTTAAATAAGTGTTCCATTCTAAAAATGATATTCCAATGTACACTCTTCAAAATAAGTTTAATTTTAAAGTATATAATTATTAGTGTTAAGATAAATCAAAAGTGGATGAATAATTATTTTATAAAAATTCTAATCCTGGTTTTACAGCTGCATTAATTGCAATGGTAAATTGTTGGGTACACGTTCTTATGTACACCTACTTCAAGCTGAAGTCCATGGGCATGAGAGAGATTGTCTCGTACAAGAAGTTTGTCACAATCATGCAAATGGTAATATTTATACGTCAATTTTATTACATAATTATAATTCTATTACCTTTTCAAATTAATTTAGCAATTTGTGTAGGATTTTCAACCAACTATTATTTATCTTGAATTTCAGCTCCAGTTTTTGGCAACCATCATCCACTGCATCACAGCCATGAACGCGGACTGTAGCTACCCCAGATTCATTCTATTCTGGCTAATGCTCTATATGATGACATTCGTCATACTTTTTACCCACTTCTATTGCAATACCTATCATCCATCAAGCCGGAGTAAAGCTGAGAGTAAGATAAAAGTTAAGAAAGTCAAGTAATTTTTTCAATATATTTAAAACTAATATTTATTATTAATGAATTCAAATCATTAGAAATTATTATTATTTAGAATAAGTACGTAGCTCGAAATATTCATCATTACCAGGTAAAAGTAGTTATGTTGCTGCCAAAGCTCCGAAAACTAATCGTGTAGTCAATCAAGTATTATTATAGAACAAGATAATAGCGTTTGAAAGTATAGAGATTATATTCCCAGATTTATTTCCACAATTTAATTCTCTCTCTCTCTCTCTTTCTCTCAAATATTTATGGATAAGTTATCTGTAAAGTTTTACATCATACTTGGAAGCACTGGAAAAGCAAAACTTGACAAGTCTTCCCACCATTCACAATTTTCACAAGCGACAAGGCCGAGTAAAGGGGAAATCTTCCTCAAGAGGAAGGTAAACTCTTATTAAAACTAAAAACTAATGATATAAGTTATTACTCGTTATATGTAATCCTTTTACATAGGATTTCCACAGGGATGAAATTACGCATGCACATTCTTGCACATTATTTCTCCCTATTAAATTTTCATAATATCTAGAGAAAAGTATACATTTAATGTACATACTTTGTAATGCTAGAAAAATGGTATCCCATTTTTCAAACTGGTACACTCCTACTTTCTACTTGAACAAACTTATTTACTCGTTTTTTACAGTGAAAATGTAGCTTTTGTTTCCACATCATTCCTTTTCATAGTCGACTAAAATATCTTCATATTTTAGTCATTCATAAAAATTTTGTTGAGGAACGAACGTATTTCGTATTTGAGCAATTTTTTTAGTTTCTCATTACTAGTAGGAACGTCAGAGGAAAATGAGCAAGCTTCAAATATCTATTGAATTTCATGTTTAGTACTCATATAGCTGATATTATTTCTACTACAAGTGTCTATACATAGGTAGAGATGCTACATGCTTCCGTGTTCCGTGTATACATGAATGACACGAGGTACTAAAAGCATATTAAAAGTTGAGCAATCAGTTTAATACTATTTACTCACGCTAAATACAAATTATTACAGATTGTACATACAATTTTGTCGCACCAATAATATTCTATGCAAGTATTATCTCTTATTAAAATGTAATTATAGCTAATGTAAAAATAAGCTACTACTAAAAGTGTATGCACATGGTATGTGCATTGTAGGTA
>JAQFXU010003413.1:0-16325 GCA_034693705.1 Spatulosminthurus flaviceps | reverse complement strand
TTATCTGGGTAGGTCGAATCCATGCCATTCCCTGACCGAGGCCAGGTACTTCACCACTGGGCTGAACTGACTGTTCTGTTCATGTTTTATTTCAAATGGACAAATGGAAATAAAAAAAAGAATTTTAAAGTCATAGTAATGCCTACAACTCATCCGAGGACTACTGGCTTGAAATATAAAAACAAGTGTTACAACTCCCCAATGATTCTGAACCAGTAGATTTCACAATATATTTTACTCATTCATTGACAAGCCAAACTGGATGTGTATTTTTGATGGTGTTGGCAGAGTTCAACTCCATGAGGTCAATGCTTCAATGATGCCATTTTCTATAGTAAAAAGAAAAATTTGTCTCTTAGTTAGTCATCCATAGCTAGTATAGATATTATACAGTATCTCCCCAAAGTTTTCTTGCTCAAATGGAAAACATATTAAAGGGTGGGAAAAAAAATTCCACCAACTATTTATGTATTCACACCATAGTGTAACCAAAATAAATGACTAATAGTTTTCAAGGGGCAAGTTTAATTTAAAGAAAGCAATAGTTTACACTAAATTTAAATTAATTTTTGATAAAAATCTGTTATATCACCTTTCCTACGAAATCCCACTTGAGACTGTAACACGAAAATGTTTTGGACTCGGACTCGTGAGGACTATGGGTGAAAGACTAAAGGTTAAAGTGCTAAAATTGTCAACGCAGTAAAAACTATTGAATAATAAATTATTTTTGATAAATATTGATGCGAATATACCACTAAAAGTTCAAGTTTTGCCAAGTACATGTAATCAACCTGACGCATAAATTTTTGAAAAGTACTTGTGGAAGTACACTTGTACCATTTACCTCATATTAAATGTCTATGACATGAGTCGTAGCAGTTTGTTTTTGCAAAGTCATGCTTTTGAAAAACCCCTTGAAAATAAAATTATCTATATTTTTGTCTCAATAACTTCATTTATTTATTTTAACATCTCACCATAAAAAAATCTTTTAGTTGTTGTTATTTTTTTTCAAGTCTCAACCTCAAGTACCCCTTGGCTCCCTATGAGTATGTGTATCCTATGAGAAGTGATGATATAAAAATAATGAGATTGAATTCCAAAGCCAATTATTATTATTATTATTATGTATATTTATGAATTACCTAGAGGAAATGTTTATAATCCGATTATGTTCTATCTATTATTTACATGTATGAGGAGAGAATGATGAGAGTGAACTTCGAGTTATAATGTTATATTTGAAATCACTACAAGAGCCTGCTCATACTATGTACTTTATCTCCTCCTCATATGATACTCAAGTGTCATAATCGCTTTTCTCTCATTTCCTTTGTAGATACATTACAACTGACGAGGTGTTAAAAAAATATACGGAGTTATATGGCAAATTTACGATGCTTTGTATTTCCTTCACACAACATCTATATGCATATACGTATAGCTTCTCTCCATAGATATATCATATAGCTATTACTAATATAATTACATCATTCATCATAAACAACTCCTTAAATAAAGGATGATTTTGTTGTTTATACATGATGTGCTCTAAACCAGTGATAACTATACCACTTTATGAGCAATTTTAGCCTTGTTCTAATGCGTCCCATTCCCCGCTCTATCTATATCACACATAAAGATGACTCTCTTTTATCTCAGCTCCTCATTCCAGCTAAGTCGTTTCGGTGGCTTTCATCAAGTGAAAACAGAGTTGAGTTAAACGGGACTAATTTTTGTCAACATTATTTTATTGGAATTTACAATATAATTATGTACTATATTTATTCTCCAGCAATATTTTTTTTTATTTCCTTTTCACAATCTCCATTACTATTACATTATTATAGGATTAAATATAATACTTATGTATGACTCGTAATAATCAGTTTTCTTACCTGCCTTTTACTAAAATACCGTCTATTTTTATACAAACACTGTAAAGTTTACATTAGCCATGATCCGCACCCTTCCCCGACTCATCCCAAGCTAATTGACCCATTTCCATGCAAATGTACTTACGTACATACATTTGACTTTCTATATATATAAATACACATATTAATAATAATGTATACATAATCCCCCAGTTCAAAGCCCAGCTCGTGTCAATATCCTAGCAATTATTACCAAAAACATCTCACACCAGACTAAAATTCCCCGCAAAACTTAGAACTTGAGCCAATTTTAGTGAATCTATGTAACGAATAGCTTTTGTATATAGATATGTAAATATATATATAAATTACACAAGAGTACAGCAGTAGTTAAAATTATCACTTAAAAATATTGGCAGAAAATGAATACCTTATGAAGAATACAATATCGGCTTGAATACCACTTCATAAAAAAAACTTAAACACAATAATTATTCTAAAAATGTAGAGGCTTTAACACGGGATTTAGAATTTCTGACTATAAACCAACAAAGCGTATTTGCTTCCCCCGTTTTTATATATGATAATATATCTAGGAAGGCAAATTTACGGGAATATATTAATTTGAAACGATTTCATGACTACAAATCCATTTTCATTGATAATTTCCTTGACGACTTGTCTGTCGGTTGGAGCAGGAGGAGGAGTAGTCAGGAGTTACTTATATAATATAAAGTAAGGAAAATATGTGGTGTTAAAAGCATTGGAAAAACCATTGTCTAGTGGCCCGCCATTTGACTATGTATGGAGCGGAACATAGATATTAAAATTTCTGAGAAGATACTCTAGAGTGAGTGAGTATGCGAGTAAACTAAGGACGAGGAAGGAAGGAAAGGGATGGGGAAAAAAAGGATATGTAAATTTGTGCCAAGCCTTACATAACTGGAAAAGGCTGTGCGTAGTCTTGAACTTGACCAGAGTGATGTTGAGAATGCTCTTAAAACGATAATAAACCCGAGCTAACGTCTAGTCACTTATTCAAGAGAGGTGAGAAAAAACAACGGTGGAGAGAGAAAGAGAGAGAGAGAGAGAGAGAGAGGGAGAGAGAGAGGGTGAGTGTAGAATCATAAATAGTCGAGGTAGAGCTGGTCAGGTCAACAATGAATAATATATAGGGAGTAAGGGAAATAAGGTTCTTTATATCTCCCTATCCCGTTATTCGACCAGGCTGGATAAACGTAGTAGATGATCTACAGCGGACGGATTAGATTTTTATTCGTCACGGAACTCCAAACGAAGCATGGATGTTAGGAAAGACCAGAACTGCAGAGCTTGAAGGTGAATCCTGTCTTCCGTTGAATAAGGACAACGATTATATAACTTCTCACATTGATGCCTGTCTCCAGTCAAAAGACCATTCTGCATTGCTTGTACATAGCGAAAGTACCTATTGGTACTTTTCTCCGGTACAATTCCACGATCAACCCTAAAGAAAATTTTTTTAAATGACGCATTTTCCTCCGTGTGTATTTTTATTTGTATACGGTTATTTCCTACGTACTACTACACTATTATAGTAAAATACGACCAATAAATCTCAACTTACGATAATTTCTTCATAAACATATCCGACATAGGCTTGTATTTATCCGCATCCGTAAAAATTTCGCACAGAATCTTCTGCTGACAAATATCTTCCTCAATCTATACAAACCCCAACAAAAAAAAACAATGGGTTAAGAAATACATCAAAAATTCTTCCCTCGCTAGGATATATATTTTAAATAGGAATTTTCTAAATAATGGAAAACATTTTCAAGTGTAGTAAACTCTTGAGAATTTTATATGAAAAAGCTTTTTGGAGATTTTTTTCAGACCATGGAAATAGTCGAAAAATCCTTTAAGGGTAACCCTTGTATAGGAAATCCTAGAGATTTTATGAATTGAATAGGATGTTGAACTAAAGTAGTGCCTAGAAAAGGCAGGGCATTTTCCAGATGGACAAGTTATCTTGTATTCAAAAATTGCTCCATGTTTCCTATACATATATAGACGTGAGAGTACTTAAAGCCACCTCAGACCAAACACAATACTCTTTACATGCACAGATGAAGATGAGGAGAGTCTTTTTTTTTGTACGGAGTTTTCCCAGTGTATGCTTTGGACGTTTTGAGATTTTCTCCCTTAAGTCTTAGGAGAGAGATAACGACTTAAAACTTGCATGCACAGGGTCTTCTCAGTTTCATCGCTTCAAATGAGCCTTGTTTTCTTCTAAAGAGGCCCTTTGTTCAAGTCAAAAGTCTAAAGATGTGGGGATGTACATATTTACGTGTATAATATGTAGTTAACAATTTCAGACGTACATTACTACATGTATATAAAGTGTACTAAATATATGAGGTACTTGAGAGGAGCAGACAGCTTGTTAAATATATGCTATGGAACGGGAGTGAAAGAATTTCATCTTCTTGTCATATACTAACTACTACTACAACTCCACTGGAGATCATGTACATAGGGCTAGGGAGCAATGTAAAAGAGCAGGGCTAAAGGGACTCCATGGTGCTGTAGTGTGTGTGTCTGTGTATGTGTGTGTGCGTGCGAGCATCATGTTTGAAAGGGACGGCAATCAAGAGGTCATTGGCCTAAGAAAAAATCAATAATATTTTTTTCACTTTTCTAGGCTCCTTTTTCAAGGTTTTATACAGGTGGTTGACTAGCATAGCTGTGTGTGTGTGTCTCTCTCTTACTCTCTACATGTAAATACATAAGGATACTAAAAGATGAAGAAAGAGAAATCTAGAAAAATACTCTTCTCTTTTCTTCTCTCTGAGAAGAGCTAGAAGGGGGGAGGAAAAAAGTACGTTCCTCAAGTAACTTCCTTGTACCCTTATTTACATACAGTCAACGGCTCTTTTCTAGCGGGTTAGTACAATCAGAAGTACCACATTCGTAAATATCATCGTAAAGTATTTTATGTCCAACTGTTACATAAAAAGCCATACGATATTATTATTTATTTCCTTTTTACTTTGGAAAAAAAAATTCTTCTCAATGGAAAACAATGATTTATTTTTTTTAAACTATTAGTTCATCTTACCCACAACAGTCACTTTCAGTTTTATTTACTTACCTACACTCGATTGGCTGGGAGCCTTTATGAGGATTTTTATGTGGGAGACTCAGGAGCGCTTGGAAGAATCAAAGGCCTCTGGGTCCTATACATGAATTCTTTACAGGCTTCATATACGTACACATATGCACAGGACTCAGACAAAAGTCTCGAGTCTTTCAAGTCTTCACCATCATCTGCCCTTAAATTGTGGACTTGAGGGCTCTATAGAGCCTATGTATGTGGGTGTGTGTGTGTGTGTAAGTCCTGGATTTTTTCATATATATGTATATAGAAGAAATCAATTAAAAGTTTCGTCATTAGTTTTGGTCAAGACATATTTTTACGGGTGGTTGATCGTCTCATATGTACAGTTATGACTGTATAAGTGCGGGTGTAATAAAAATGTATGAATTTCAAAGAGCTTGCCATAATAAAGCGTTCATAAAAATTTTTGCACAAGCGCAACTTCTGACTTGTACTATTTGAAAAGTACTATTTTACGAGTACTCTTGTCAATAGGAGTTGCTATAAATAGCTAATGTTAGCATGTGCTACATAATAACTGTTGTTATGCCATAATTCCATGAGCAACTAGGGTAACCGTAAATTGGTCCCTATATAATTCTACTATCTACGCATTTGCTCCCCCTAAGGTATTAAATTCGTTTTTCACACATACACAACGGATTCTGCTCTAAAAAATTGCGTCTTGACAAAAAACGTAGAGCACGACTTGGAAGAATTATTCCTGCCCAGCTCCATTGTTTTGTATTGGGATAAGTTTTATTTATTAGGCTGTTTCCTATAATCAGTTGTGTTGGTAAAAGTGGCTAAGTACTCGATCCTGGTTATCTACGTAAGTAATGCAATGCTTTTCCCATGTAATCTTAGGTAATAGTTTTATTATTGTTTATTCGGATCCGATGGTATATTGTGCCACCCAAGAATTAAAACTCGTTAGTTGAGTGTTCCACAATATATATATGCTGATATATTATACACATATGTACTATCTGTGCCTGGCATAGAGGAATGGCTCCTTCAAGGTGTAACTTGTGCCTGTTACGTTCGAGTTTAAAAATATAAGGGAGTGATGTGTGAGCACTTGTGTCATTTGAATATCTCAAACCCCACTCTTCATCTTGGAGGCTATCATTAGGAGGGGGATGCTTGGGAGCAAAATGAGAAAAAATACGAAGAGAGATGTGTTAGCTCTTGTAGGGATATACAGGGCGGGTGTATCCACTTCTTGGATATACATTTGCTAGGAGGATGTGGGCTAGATGGAGATGGAATACGAATTCCTGAAAACTCCTCTGATTACCATACTGAAGCCATAGGAAGAAGGAAGGCAAGTACTTAAGGGTCGGTGCAAGAGTACAGAAGGCAAAAGATGGAAGATTCAAGAGCAGGTTCAAGGGTAGGTACAAGTTCAAGGGCGGTAAATGGCCAATGCCATATCCTTATTCATATGGCTAGGCATTTCTATAGATTGAAATAAAAGTCTACATAAATGAATGGCTTATATGGAGTTTAGAGCAGGTCCTATTATATTCCAGCTCTTAGCAACCAGAATTATTTCTCACATGGTTCTTCCCCAGACACAATGTCTTGATATGCATATAGGTATAAATTAGACAGATGCTCTCTCTCTCTCTCTTCTGATTTCATGTGCTTGAAAAACCCGCATTACTACCACGGAATTACGATGATAGAAGATCGGGGAAAGCGTAAAGGCACATATAGATAAGGTATGGTTGGTTACATTATCCAGAATACATTGAGTGAGGTTACATTCACATTTCTGGACGAAACCTTTACAGAATAATAAAAACAAGAGAAGGAAGGGTAAGTTCTCGCTCGCTCTCTCTCTCTCTCTCCTCTTTATACAACTCCCGTTCAATTGGCTCCCCTTGCTTCATTTATTTCATCTTCAAGAATAAAACTATATTGAAATCTTCATCATTTATTTGCTCGACAGAATATATGAAAATCAACATCTCCTTTGAAATCCTTCAAGTACTCTCCATACCTATACTTACGGAACCAAATAGTGGTAGTAGTAATAGTAGCAGATCTATAATAACCCAACTGTTACATACACAGCCCTTCCTCTAGAGAAGACAGGGAATGACCGCAACCATCACTACAACTGCCTTTCATCACGAATCTAACCATGAAGCTAACCCACCAGGAAAATCCTTAAGTAGATGTTCGCATGCATCATTCTCTCCAAGAATAGATATCTCCTGAGAATTATCTAGATCGTCTCTCTTTACCTCCACTTACTATTACTCCTTACTTACTATTGCATTGCCACAATTGGAAACAAAAGGCCCATCATACTATTCTCCCGTCTCTCATCATTTCTTCAGCCTCTTCTAACCTTAATCCTAAAGTATGTAGAAAATTCTTCTCTCTCTCTCTCCCTCTCTGTCTCTCTATATGTATAAATAGTTTTTTTTTAAATTCAGCTTTGAGAAGAATGCAAGAGAGGATCATTTTGAGGGAAATTTCTTAAACTTGAATGAGACAATTGGATGAAAATTGAAGAACTTCCAAAGAATACTAAAAGTCAGGGAAAAGGCTGAATTATTGTGGAGGAGAAAAACCCCAACTAAAATAAATTCACTCATAGTTATAAAAGTTACAAAAGACCATGGGCTGTATAATGTTTACCCTGTTGTTGATATTACTGTAATAGGGGATAATACATGGGAAAACCTATAGCACTACTGTAGAGAGCAAATGAGATGAATCAAAGATTGAAAAAGTCGCCCAGGTAGCTAAACTTCGATGGGGAGAGGAGAACTTGTCAAAGCTACTACAGTAAAAAAATAAATCAACACATTCCTCCCGTCTCCTCCACCTCCAACAAAATTCTTATCTATACGGTTCCAAGTTCATCCAAAAATTACGGTCAATAAAAAGCCTACTAAACTTGTTCAACCTTACACTTGAATCAGATCCTATTGTATTTCACGGTCAAACTTTAATCTCCTTCCTAGAAACTATATTGCTGTATTTACACGCTCGCATCTCGAATTTACGTTATGTCCCCGACACAATATATTATACCAATTACCATACAGCGACAGGCACCTTCTACTATACACATTTATTATGCATACAATGGGAAATTGTGCAACTTTGCCCACGTACACAGGCAACTCCGGTATTATTTTATAGCCCGGAATTCGAGGTCTTTCCACCCTCAAATATTACAAGTTCAATGTCAATAGCACACTATTTTACCTTCATGGAGGGTGGCATATACTCTACTGCGTTATGTAATTCTCACCCAGAAACAACCTAACAGTAAATTACCATTGAACTTGGGACAGGTCACAAATCAATCGATTCCTTGGCTGGGGAATTAAAAATAGCAATTTAGCCACCGACATCCATCCAACCATCAACAACAGCTATGGACCTTGTATATTACATCACACCATAGTCCCTATATCATATACATACGTCCCTCAGCTACCGTTGTCAATACCTTCATCCATGGCAATAAGAAGGTGTGCAGGTGAAGTTTATGAAAATAACAAATAACATTTTCTTTCATTTCTTCCTGTTTTGGGGTAAAGGTGAAGAGTAGCATGTAGTAGTAAATGAGAACAAATGTACACACCTCACTTGAATCTACGGCCTACGACGCACGTTCCGAATAATATTGCATCCCTTCCGAGCTAACAACATAAATCATGTAAAATTCGGGACATTAACATTGAGTAGTTACCTCTAAAACACTAAAATACGTTGACATCTTCTGAAGCTCATAGGAATAGGCTGCATCATCGTACGAGCCATTGGGAAGAATATCGTCCGCTGTCATATTGAAAGTAATCTCCTGAAGATCATCAGACTCTCGGCGGAAACGTCTTGATGTTTTTAGACTGAATGTTGGCAGAGCAAATGTCAGAGGTACGGTGATGAGCAAACCTTCAAAAAAATATACGTTTCGAAACCATGGATAAAGCTCTCTGTTTAAAAAAAATGTTTTTTTTCATTTTTTAAATACAAATGAGCTATTACAAAATAATACAAAGACAAATACACTCAGTCCTATACAAACAGCCTGATATTTAATTATACTTCTAAGGATTACCCCTTTTCACCCAAGGGGCATTTCTATGAAAGGTCCTAAACAAGGATCTTTGATAAGAGACAATTTTTTTTTCTATATTTGCTTTTTTTTGCAAGCAGGTCAGAAACTTTAATAGACTAGAGAAATTCTAGTATAGTTATACCACCTGAGCTAATTCTATTCCAAGAAGTTATTTGGTACAAGGAGTATATTAAAATAGTGAAGGTCAATGATACCAAGGCTAATTTAAAAGCTCTTGAGTAAACCATATACATTTATGCATGTATATATATGCATTAGCTTTTAAAAGTCCATAGTAGCTTGAATAAAGAAATCCAAGTTCAAGTTCAGTTTTCTATATGCTTTGTCTTCATAGAGCCGGTAATCTTGAAATAAACTCACAATGGCTCATACATATGGAATGGGACTTGTCTTTCAAGACCGGGGCGAGTAAAGTATTTCCGCTCCATTGGTTTTCTTCATTGACCATTTAGTATAGTCTGGATAAAATGGATCCATTCATGGGACCAGATAAAATACAAAGAGTCTATCTCTTATATACTGAAAGTATTAAGAAAAATGTGATTTTTGACTAAAAATTGAAAGTTACCTATACATTCATGCCATTATAGAAAATCATGCTTTATCTCCCTAGACATGTGTTCCCTTCCCAGGGGGGGGGTTTGGACTTTTAAAAAATATGCGGGCGGACAAAACTCACTCCTACCTTTTATTTTCTATTAAAAACACTATTTCCTATAAATGGGTTCACAATCGGTTTAAGTTTCGAAATAAGGGACAGCGGTCAAGGGATTTTAACTATAACATAATTCCTCACGAGCTTAAGCATAGCAACCTTTAATCATTTGCACTTGGGGAAAATGACCAACAAATGTTGTGCTGTATGTTGTCGCCTTAAAATTTCGAGACAGCAAAATAACTTGTACAAGAAAAGGACTTACTTATAATAATATAATGCTAATAATACAAATAATAATAAAAAAATTAATTTCTCTAAAATAAAATTGAACTCCGAAAATCTTAGTTCAAGGAACTTACAATCCCTGGATATTCGTTGACCCATAAATGAAAATGATTTCAATTTTACAGCCTCAAAGGCTTCCGTGTTTTATTTTTAGATTTGAACTCCTTCCTTATTTACCTTTTTGGGGGTTCATATGAGAAGTTTACTTCCTATGCGTACATATCAAAGGTCGGCCACTGCACTTTTAAGCTTTGCTTCATTACATTTTTACAATGGGGCTCTGTCTGTCTCTATCTCTCTCTCTCCCTCCCTCTCTTTCTCTCTCTCTCTCCTCATGAACAATGACACGGTAGCGCAAGTACCACTTTTTATATTATTATGTCTCGTTTCAACCCAAATGAACCTCAAACCATTTTATATGACAAAGATTTCATTCATATTTTACAATAACTTGACATTTCTGACACTTGAGTGTTTTCACCCATTATAAAATCTGCAGACTTGTTTTTCTTTTATCCTTTTTATCCATTTCCTCAGGATCCCAATCCGCTTCCCCACACCCTCTTTACATTTTTCTATAGGAACCAGTAAAACCATCCCTTTGAATTTTGAATATACAATTCCCCCTATAATTTCTTCCTATGTTACAATTTTCTTTATGAATTTCCCCGCAATATTAAAAACGGTTCCACTAAAACACCTACAATTTTGAAAAGATCCACGCTAATTTTATACTTACAATAATAATTACCATTAGTTTACTCAAACACTCCTACATACTAAATAGAAACATAAGGAAAAAGAAATGAAGCGACAAAAATGCAAAAACAAAAAAAATGAGCACCAAAATTCAATCCCATTCTCACCAATATCCACGGGTGTTTGTGTATTAAAAAAAATGAACCGCTTCTGTCGACTTAGGACCTTGTGACTGTCATCATGATGAATTTCACTCATCACGCATCCGGCTAGTAGTAGAATCCAGCCAGCCAAGTAAATACTGACATTGGTACCTGAAACCATAGTATTAACGGCCTTGAAATACTTAATTTTCTAGGAACCACAAGACCACAATCCCTTTGAAAAACTGGGACTTGATAAGCAGCTTTACATCAAGTCCCAACTCAAGTCTACCTAAATTTACCTATGCACACTCCTTTGTATATTTTTAAGTTAAGTAATTTATTGTTCAAATTCAAAGTTAATGTTTTTTGCCTACCCGCGCGTCCTTGTTCACCCATCCTATAGTTGATTATTTCAAATGTAAACTTTTGAAATTTGAGCTGGACCAAATCTGTGTATATTTTTTATTAAAATCCTTATTTAGAGAAGGAAATTTAAAAAAAATTAATTTTGCTAACTTTAAAAATAAGTCTTAGAGACTGATCAAATGTGTAAGAGATGAGATCGACACGAGTGTTTGAATGGAACTGTCTCTGTCTGAGCAAATCCGAAATCTCACCTGTTGCAGACTCTTTATTGAAAAAGATGGTGGAAGTTAATGTTAATTAACGCGTCAACATTGACTGCATAATCAGAGCATGTTGCATGTTTGTTATGTACATTGAAAATTACTTGTAGATACAAATATATGCATGTATGAGTTTATTCACCTTATCATATTATAGTTTACACATGTCCATGACTCAAGTGTATATATGAGCAGGTTAAGAAGAAAATATTTGCATTATACATCCTCATATGTAGTGTAACTTGAGAATTGGCTTTTTCTTAAATGCAGATGATACCTTTGCTGGAAGACATACGAAACCTATTTTAAATTCAGATATTACTACTGCGTAAGTATCTGTGATTTTAAGTTCCTAGGGCACTGAACGTTTCAATATGTTCAGGATGTCTAAAAGATACATAAAAATACATAGGAATGCTTCGGAGCTACATACACTATATTTGTATGCAATTGGAATTTGTATACTTTTTCTATTTTGCTCAAGTAAGTGAATTAGAAATTACAAATCATTCTTAAATACACTATTACCATTTGAAAGAAGGTAGTAATTAGAATTCCATGTGAGTGGTGCCTTCATTTTGTAAGGCCCATGCTCTACACCCATGAAATTTGATTGATCGGAAATATTGCGGCATATAAATGTAAAGCCGTGCAACGTCTTTGTTGCGTAAACCCAATCCATACAGGCTTACGTTTCTTTAAGACAAACTATATACAAACCATAGTTTTGAGGACTGCACTTACTTGAGGATTGAAAAATTTTATGCAGGCCTCAAACTTTGAGAAAAGTTATTTCAATACATTACATTTTGGGTTGTACCTATAATGGTTAAAAATTCTCGGTAGTTGAATGGCCTTTGGTCTCATTCTTTTGCTCATGTCCTTTTTCTGTCTCATTGGATGTTCTAAGTAAAAAGATATGAGAGATATATTGTGCTGTGGCGTAATGAAAATATAAAAAAAATTGAATATTTTATTTAATTGGTTACACTTCCTTCCATAAAAGTGTAATAAAATTTAGCGGATTAGTTCATGGATTTTATGGGTGCTTCTTTTTTTAAACTTGCAATGTTGAGTGTACGTATATGTTGAATGTATTATTAAGGACATTGTTCAAATGGTTGGAAGAGACAGATCAACTGTTTTGGTTTCATAAAATACTTTTCAAAGAATGCATGCTTTAAGTTTTTTAGCATACGTCCGATAAACTATTGGACTTTAAGTTACAGATTATTCTTGGAGTCGAAATGTACATCTGGTGAAGGACTTGTGAAGAGCAGAGGAGGGAGTTGTTCACATAAAATCGATATGTTTAAAATCAACTAAGGCATTCCATAACATTCCTTATTGAGTTTAGAGAGCATTAGAGCTGACAGTTAGCATCAGCAATTTAGACCATTTAGACAAGTTTGCATCAACAAAGTCGCTGGAACTCATCCTTTATAGTAACCAGGTTAGGTTAGACGGTGTGACTATGTATTTATATGTATGTGCATGATTCCATATGCGTATAAGCTTTGAAATTATGTAAAACAAATTAAATCCATGTAAATGACAAATAAGAGAAAATCTCACAAGCTCCTGTTATTTTCTCCGATTTAACAGTTAAAAATTAGCAGAATTTTTTTTCGTCTCAGCTTTTATTCCTAAGGTGCCTAATCACCCATTGAGATGTATGGAATTATTAGGAAAAACTGTTTCTGTTCAAAATGGTCAATGCATAATTATGGTAGATCCAAGGAGCGAGTCACAATAGGTTCTTTTTTAATCTCATTCTTTCAGAAGCTGCCCAATGTCATGTAAAATCTTTGCCGATTGTTTAGATTTTCGTGGCAAGATATTTTTTGCACTATTGTTTAAAACGATTTGATAATTTGAGCCATACAAGCTCCTCCATAATAAGCTCTACTACAACAAATTTTTTGACAGCGTGGTTAATTTCATGTCAAATTAATTCTATTGAAAGGCAACAATTTATTACTAGCCTATACAAGGCACCTGTGTAACGGTCAGTCAATTAGCTGGGAAAGTAAATTCAATAAAAATTATTTGGCGAATTTGTATTATCCATACAAAAGTGCTTAGGCCCTGTCCTCATATTTGACAGAATTAACGGGTTTACATAATTTGACTTTGATTTGGAAGCGTATTAAGATTTTTAAAATAGTGGGTAAGATACAATGAATAAGACTGGCAATATGTGGCAATCATAATGTTACATGTTCAATAGTAATAATTGGGAATGCCCCAGTCAATATTTCGAAAAAAGTCCAATGTACATTAAAAATATATAAGAGCCCTTAACTCTGCCTTTTTTTCTTTCTGGATTTGAACTTGACGATTTATTCCAAAAGTATCAAATAACAATGCGGGACTCAAAGGAGACTTTTAGCAGATAAAATTGCAATGTATATGATGGAAGCTATAGAATGTATGTTTACGGATAAACATGTAGAAATAAATGAGCCCCCGGTGCCTATGTATAGGAACGATGTGATGTTAAAAATACATTGCAAGTAAAACTTGCCGTGCAGACAATTTAAGAGGGAGAATAAAAGATGCTCATCCACATACATGTTAACTTAAGTGCTCATTTGCATCTTTTTAATGGCTCCTATAATTTTGTCATATAATTTCTTGATCGTGAGAAATAGAAGTTATGCAGCCACTTTGGCTGACATTGCTAGGATTTTATTAGCCATTACTGTCCTCATTCCCAACCACATTGTTCAAATTAAGTTAATTATGTCACGTAGGAAAAACTCATATCTGCAACTAGAATGTCATCATCAAATAGTTTCTTCAAGCTAAATTTTTATGACAGATCAACAAGCAGTATGTATACAGCATACAGTACACTATACATATATAATGTTCTGCTAATGAAACGACTTATAATTTCTCATAACTAGATTTAACCGCTCGCAGGTGTCAAACTCTAGCCTGTATCTATTCGAACGCAATTTTAAATCTCATTCGGTTACAACAGGAAGGGTAAGATACCTGATCAAGTGGCAAAAATCCATTTGGCTTTACCTGACGACGGAGTTAAGTATAACAAGATCTATGTACGAGACTAAATGAGCATCTTGTTTGGCATTTCTAATTCAGAGATACGACTGCCCAAGGGAGTCGGCATAGCATTAACATTTTCTTTCCTACTTTACTTCCTTAACTTCCTTAACTGAACATCTGTTAATTTAAAAAATTCAGTGCTGGTTGCAGGAGCTGTCAGTACATGGGATTTCCTAGAATTGGTGAGACTAGGGAAGAACAATGTAGAGATATCATGTTTTTAGTTGTCTTAAAAAGTCAGTGCAGGTGCACATTATTATTTGCTGTCATAAATTCTTTTCTAAATTTTCTTCATTTGAAAATATTTATTGGCACAGGAGTTTTTGTATTCAATTCATACACACTAGAACAAAATGTACAAACAAATTACTTTGTCAAATACATCATGACAAATGAGTTCTAACTTCTAAAATCTACAACAATTGTTTATTAGCAATTGTGGGTATTTGTATTTTGTATTTATTTATTAAAGGTCCTATAGGATTTCGCCCATGACCCAGGAATAATCATTTTTCAACAAATAAATCAAAAAGCTCAAAAATTGCTCAAAAACCACTACACTTGCAGAAACACGGTAGGTATCGTTGAAAAGCTCTCATCAAGAGCTTTTTAATGATATCTACCACGTGAAAATCCGAGAGAATCCTCATAGTGTCAAAAATTGGTCCACCCCCACAGTTTGGCGCGCGCTATTGGTTATTATTTTCTATAACCATACAACATTTTAGGCAATTCTTGACCAGCCTAAAAAAATCTCCATCATTTTTTGTCCCTTTTTCGATTTTTTTTCATGTTCCTGCATGCAAACATATTTTGATGCCAAAACATTTAAAAAAGGGTGTGTACCATTTAATTAAATTGCGAGGAAATGCTCTGTAGGTTAGCGCCTGTGGTAAAGGTAGGGACGTAATTTTTTTTTAAATTGTGCAAATGGTTATGGTGGATCAAAAAAATATTTTCATCAATTTTAATGACACACTTCAGTTTTTGTCAAAAACGAAGTGAACACTAAAAGGGAAAACGGTCTATTGTGCGTTGGTAAATAGAACCTAATTTATTAAAAAGGGAAACCTTACAATTAACCTGAGACCCTGTATTGTCAAGGTGTGTAACAGAATTAGAGACATCATATCCTAATACAAAGCCCGGGAGACACTGTGAAAGCTTTTAGTTATATGTAGAGTAGAATCCAAAGCTTGCAGTGAAAATGACCATGCGATTGCAATAATTATCCCATCCCAGCCCATGCAATAAATGAGATAATCTGTAATAATAAATATATGTCTATGAAGAAGCTTTGTCCTAAACTGCAAACAAGGTTTAAGCCGTCAATGCCAACGGCCTCTAGTGTGACAACCATTAAACACTGGAGATTTATTTAGGCTGTTGTTGCTGTTTCAGGTAGTTCACAGGTGTCCTTAAGTTGTTGAGGTGAACTTGTGTGGTTCACGGTAACAATTTTTGATGTTTACAAGTATAAACATAAACTCTAGATTCTCCTTTAAGTAGGTTCTTAACTGCACGTAGGTATGTACATGTGTGAGTGTGTGAGCCATGAGGGTAGTTTCGGAATATAAAATAGAATAGACATATAGTTAGCACAACTTTTTACGTACCGTGTAATTTTACCAGAGGTATGGAAAATACTTACTTTCAGATTTCAAAATACAAAATAAAATACACCGTCAAGATTTTCGAAAATAAAA